>RQIL01014777.1:0-20512 GCA_003951145.1 Jimgerdemannia lactiflua | reverse complement strand
AAAAAAAAAAAAAAAAGAATGAGATTCAAGATCTCAATTTGAAAGTAGACAGATTAGTTGGACAAATTGAAAAGCTCAATACATGTAAAAATCGAAATTATCAGCCAAGGTATCCTTCTTGCAAAAATCAGAATTTCTAGCCAAACTATCTTCTACATGAAAATCAGGATTATCAGAGGAATTACACACCCTATGAGCACTGAAATTACCCATTAAGAGATAGAGCAGAATTTCAATGTTATAAGTATGGACAATAAGGACACCATGCTTTTACATACAACAACCAAGGCAGCCTAAGAAATTCTAAACCACCAAACTGAAAGGATACCCACAATAAAAGGACAGAAGCTCATTCAGTAGAAGACTATAAGTAGAGTAATAGTGATAAGTACAGTGACCTAGACCTGTATCCAACCAAGGCTAAATATAGAAAAACAGTCTATTTAGTAGAAAAAAGAAAGAGAGCAGTAGATTATCTCCAAGTAGTAGGAAACCCACCCAAAAGAGCAAGCAGAAGAATCATTCAAGATGAAGATGAAGAAGAAAAGATTGACACATCTTCTCATTCTTCTTCACTCTTCATCCCTGGAGCTACTATCAATAGAGAAGACTCTTTATCAGAATTTACTGATGAAGATATAAAAGAAGAACCAGAATCAGAAACCAAGACTCCAAAGTCTAGAAAGAAATACATACATCCTAAAGACTATGCCTCAGGATATCTGCAATGAAGTCTGAAAGAAAATCCAAAAAGCTAAGATAGAAGTCTTACTCTTATAGTTCCTATAACTGATATCTACTAGAATAAGGAACAAATTACTATGAACTACCAGATCCTACACAAGAAGAGTTCCTATCACACAAGAAGAACTGGCAACCTCAGCAATATAAGCTGCCAAAAGATATATCAGTACCTACTTATTTGGAGAAATCAGAGGCCAGAAGGCAAAAATCCTCATTAATATAAGAGTAGCTATATGTATTATTGCCAAGAAATTCCTGGACAGTATTCAATAGCCCATTGATGGACCCTCTAGCCTCAGCATCATAGTGGCAGATGGAGTCTGAACTCAGCTCCTGGGAGAAGTCTGAAACATTACCATCACTCTGGGATACATTCAGTTTGCCATCCTTAAGATAGTTGTAACTAAAGCTATCACCTATGATATGATCCTTAGTATCAATTAGATGAAGGAGATGAATGCAGATGTCAATATTGATCAACAAGTATACAAATTTAACTATAGAGGAAAGAAGTATCAAGTCAAGGTCACCAGCTTTGAGCCATCAAAGAAGAAGAAAAAAGTAACCATTCAAGAAGAATATACCAGTAGTGAAGAATCAACTACCAAAAAAGAAGAAGATAAGGACTCTGAAAATAATAATGATTCCAGACTGAGGCCCCAAATCAATATAGTAGAAAACAGAACAGAAGATAATGAATGAGTATAAGATACTATCCCCATCACAATTAGAGCCATTGCTGGAGAAGCCAAAGGATGTACCAAATGCCTCTAAAGACAAAAATGCAAAGAACACTCATTCAGACATATGGGAATTCAAAAAAGCCCTGATACTATATACTCTGAATATAGAAGAAGAAAGAAAAGATGCCTTCACAATACTCAATTGAAAAGCTATATACAAGTCATACCCAATCCTGAAATTGAAGTAGCAGAAGTATAGATAATTTGGAACCAACCACTAGAGAAAGAAGATGATGGCATTTCTGAAAATAAAGAGCTCTCTGTAATTATTACATGGGATAATTCAAACTGGGTACCATAGGAAGGAGAAGATAATGATACTCCCTGGAGTAAAGAAGCTGGACCTAGTTTACAACCAATTATTCCAAGGTCTGAAACCCATCAAGAAAGAGCCTTCCAAATAGGCAGATGCCCTCACTAAGTCATTCTTTACTTATTAATAGATTACTGCTATTAATGCTATATTTTGGACCAATAATCAAGCTAGCCCTTTGAATCAAAATCTCTGAAAATTATTGCAGAAGGGATCTCATTCCAAGAATCCATCACTATACTTGCAAAAAGAAGAAATAGAGTAGGATTCTTCACTCAAACTAAAGTAAAGCCCCTCTCTACTCTCTCATCTAAGTATGATACAAATGAATACTAATTTCCAAGGATAAGAGAAATTGAAGAGAAGAAGAAGCACTTCTAAGTCATAGAATATTGTTATTATAAAAGACATCCCAGATACTGGCCTTATCAATACAAAAAGATCCACCTCAGCAAGGATGTAATTATACACATACTTAAGAGAGAAGATAACTAAGCAAAAATTCAAAAAGAGAAAAAGAAGAAGCTTACAAGGAAGGTCCTTAAGATATATGACCTAATAGAAGATATTCTAGCTCTTATTCACCATACAACTTACCAAGAATGGATAGATGATGCTATCAATTTCATGAAAGCCCTGGACTCTACTGAAAAAAGAGAAATTAATTATCTTCAAGACCCCTCTACTGAAGCAAGATGGCTACACCTAGACATCAAAGGTTGGAGATCTGAAGCCATAGAAGCCTCAGCCCATGGACAGCCTACATTTGGTAAAAATATTGCACAGTTTACCCTACTTCATTCCAATGCAATTCCACTCAAAAAAGCATATCAAGAAGATATTGACTATGATCTCAGCAGCCTTTATAATGTTATTATAGGTCCTGAAAGTACAAAGCTCATTAGAACTAATATCACCATATAGCTACCAAAAGAAACTTACATTTAGTTGATCTCAAGGTCTGAACTAGTCCTTGAAGGAGTCTTTATTAAAGAAGAAACTATTGATCTAGAATATAAAGGAGATAAAATTACACAAGCAGTCTTTCTTAAATATAAGACTCAGCTTCAAGAAGTACTCAAGCTCACTCAAGATATCAGACAAGCCAAAGGATTTAGAAGCTCAGATAAGAAGAAAGTGCATCTCTTTTAAATCAATCAATTTAAGACAAATGCCCTGTAGCAAATTTTCTGCCAACTAGTGAAACTTCACAAAAACCTCATCCTTGAGTCAGAAGAGCAAACCATCATCGAAATCTTTGCACCACCTAACTCCAGGAACCTTTTCTTTGAACCAAATGAAGAAATCTGATATCTATACATAAAAGGATATACATTCCCTGACAAGATGAACCCAGTATATTCCCAAACAACCAACATAAGCTAGGAAAACATCATTTTTCCAAAAAGAATCATCATTGGACACCTGGTGCTCTATCTTAACTGAATATAGAGAAGTTTATAAATTAAACTTATATGGAAATGGCAAAAGGTCACAGAAGAATGGAAAAGCCCCTCTGCAACCCAGGAGAAAGTGAAGCCTTCTACAAATATTAGAGAAGAATTAATACCTCAGCAGCAATAACAATAGACTGAAATCCTTCATAAATATCAGAATATCTTCACTATAGACTATGGTAATTTACCCTACAACTCATTATACCACTACAATATAAATATAGGAAAAACAATACCTATCTGACAGAAACTATATAGAATACCCTATCACTTGAAAACATTTGAGAAAGAATACATATAGGAACTCTTAGATAATGAAGTCATCCGACCCTCTATCAGCCCTTGGGCCAGCCCTATACTTATAGTACCAAAGAAAGAAGGATGGAGACTTGTTGTAGACTTCAGAAAACTCAACACAGTAACTGAAAAAGATACATACCCCCTGCTCCAAATTAATAACCTCCTGGACCAACTATAAAATACAAGATACTTCAGCAGCATAGATCTATTCATAGGATTCTATGAGATATCTATGGATCCCAAAGACATTCAAAAGACAGCTTTTCTTGCTCTAAGAAAACTATTTGAATATCTTCTCTATAATACACCCACAACCTTTTAGTAAATGATGAACTCAGTATATATCCCTCTTATCTATCACTGCCTGATTGTTTATGTGGATGATTCCAATATCTATTCAGCAAATTTTGAAGACCACTTGTGAGACCTTGAAGAATTTTTCAAACTTATCTAGCAAAATCACCTGAAACTCAACTTAAAGAAGTATTACTTTGGCAAACAGAAACTTGAATTCCTTGGATTCATAGTTTCTAAAGATAGAATACATGTAGATCTCAAGAAGATAGAAAAAAGTCAACAACTTTCCTATCCTCAAGACTCTAAAAGAAGCTCTATCCTTCCTGATGCTTGTATCTTATTATAGAAGATTTATTAAGGAATTTGCTAAAATCTCTGCTCCTATCTGAACTCTGCTGAAAAGGAAGTACTATTCTAATAGAAGAACCACAAAAAGAAATCTTCTGAAAACTACAACATTGCCTGACCTCAGCACCAATCCTAGTCTGACTAGATCTATAGAAATCTTTCATTCTATATACTGATATATCTAAGAATGGTCTCAGAGCAATCTTTGCATAAGAAGGATCTGATAAATAATACTATATAATAGCTTATACAAGCAGAGCTACCAACAAGCAGTAGACTAACTATGGGAGTACTAAATTGGAATGCCTTACAATTATATGAGTAGTCACTCTATTCAAATATTATCTCATTAGAAGAAAGTTCACCTCAATCACAAACCATACAGCTCTCAAATGATTGCTGTACTAAAAAGACCCCACTGGAATCCTTGCCCAATATATTCTTATTCTTCAAGATTACATCATCAATAAAGTAGGAAGAACTTATATCAATATTGATATTCTTTCCCATATGATCCAATAAATCAAAAAGAGAGTATACCTTAGAAATGTACCCTCAAAGAAGTTCCCATGACTATTGAGTAAGAAGATCTCATCTGATAAGAATACCAGAAAGTCTACTAAGGACAGATAAATTCAGAAGATAAGATTCAAAAAGATTATCAATATTGATCTCATCTCAGAACACAAGTCCAAGATATTATCCAGAAGTGTGACACCTGTCAGAAGTATCAAAAAAAGAAGAACTATCAAGCCCCTCTATAACTAATTCTTCTACCCACTTATATCTTTCAAAGATAGAGAGTAGATAAAATAGAACCCCTGCTAGTAATACTAAAATAAAACAAATATATTCTGATATTTATTAAATATCTAACCAAATGGCCTGAAGCATATCCCATGAAGATTGCAGATACTCTGATCATTATTGAACACCTTTATGACCTTACTCTCTAATATAGACTATCTGAAGAACTCATCTCTGACCAAGGAACTGAATTTGTAAATAATATTGTAACATTTTAGCGTAGTTTATTTCTTTTTCTTTGTCTTTCTAGTACTTTCCGTAACCTTCCAGTACCTTCCAAATGATTAGAAATCCTTTCTTGGCACTAAGCCACAGCTAGAACATTCTTGTCACTTCTGTTCCAGTCTTAGCTAGTCATGGAACTTCATGGAACATTGCAGATCTTTATTTATCATCTTTGCTGACAAATCTTTCTCTTGGCATTTCCATTAATTACTCAGATCCTTCCGGATCCTTCTTTCATATCTTGTATAAATATCCTCTCTGTTCTCTCGAATAAAGCTCAGAATATTTTCTCTCTGAATCCACAAGATCTTCCTAAACTCTTAGTAACTCTTTGAGTTACTTTGAATATCTAGAATTTAGTCACTTCCTCATTTAAGAAACCAGAACCATTATACTTGGTAGCAGTGGTTAAGTTACACCTTGCCTAAACAAGAAACCCCTCAAGAACTACTTGAACACCATGTCCATGGATGCCAACGACTGGGGCAATATCTCTTACAACAATTATGTCCCACAGAATACACCCTACATTTAGCAAGAAGAAGAGGAGGAACAGCAAATTCCCACTCAGTCATTCGGAACTCTAGAAAGCCTGCTGCACACTGCACTGGCCCAAATTTCCCAACTTCAAGAACATCTAGACAAGAAGGAGGGCAAAGCTCCTGCACAGTCTACATCTGTACCTATAATGGTATCTCCAACAGTAGTCACCATCAAGCCTCAGAAGCCTGATACCTTTGATGGCCAAAGAGGAGGACTGTCTACCAATACTTGGCTTTTCCAATTGGAGCAGTATGGAGAACTGACCAATTTGGATGATGCAGGACTAGTCCAATTTGCCACTGCACTCCTCTGAGAGAATGCTGCAATCTGGTAGTGAAACCATGTCCAGAACACAAGATTCTCTGGCTGAATCAAGACCTGGGGTGAATTCTCAGATGCTATCAAGGGCCAATTCAAATCTGTCAACAGCACCAAGGTCACACGAGACCACCTAGCAAATGTCAAACAACTCAAGTCTGTACAAGCAAACAATGCACAATTCCTATCTATCCTACTGGAACTACCTCATATTACTGAAGATGAGAAGGTCAACAAGTACATCTGAGGTCTCAAAGGACAAACCTAAGTTCATGTTGAACTAGAAGAACTCAAAGACCTAGACACTGCAATGAAAATTGCTGATAGGTTCGATGTTATTATCTATGGCAACTGCTTCGAGCAGAAGAGACTGCCATTCAACAACAACCCCAGAAGGGAGGAAACCAAAGTCAGAACTGTTGGACCTGCCCTCATGGATCTAGAAACCATCAACAAGAACAAGAAGAACAAGCTTACATCTGAGGAAAAGGAGCACCTCAAGAAGGCTGGAGCCTGCTTCTTTTGCCAACAGCCTGGCCACATTGCTACAAAATGTCCCAAGAAGAAAGAGGATCCTGGTCCTGTCCAAAGACACTCAAGGTCATCAAGTCAAACAAGAAGTTGTACTCAATTTCATGTGAGTCAATCCCAAGGCCCAGATTCCTCAAGCACAGTCAGAAGGAGCCATTGGTTTAGACCTTCAATCCGTCCAACAAGTCACCATCCCTGCCCACAAAAGAAGGCTCATTCCAACTGGCCTTGCAATTGAAATACCCAAGGAACATTATGCAAGAATTGCACCAAGATCTGGCCTCAGTGTCAAGCACTCACTGGATGTTGGCACCGGAGTCATTGACTCTGACTTTCGAAGAGAAATGCAAGTCCTACTAGTCAACCACAAGGACCAACCTTATACTGTCAATGAAGGCGACAGAATTGTACAGCTCATTCTGGAGCAAGCCACTCTGCCTGCCATCAAGAAGTCACCAAGTTGTCTCCAACCAAGTGAGATCAGAAAGGCTTTGGCAGCACTGATCAAGTTGCTAGCATAGCTGAGAACTGAGCCAATTCAATGCTCATCTTCAAAGGTCTAGTCAAAGGTCAAGAACTAGATGTTCTCATAGACAGTGGAGCTGTTGGGAACTTCATCAACAAGAACCTCATTGACAAGCTCAAGATTCTCACTAAGCCAGCCGGCAAGAATGGTGGAGTTGTCACTACTGATGGCACCACTCTGCCAATTGATTCAATTGCCACTAAACTTCCCCTCAAGATTCAGAAGTACTGAGAACGTTAAGATTTTGAAGTGGCACCCCTAGGAGATCATAACCTGATCTTAGGCAAACCCTGGCTTACCTGACACAATCCACACATTGATTGGACCAAGAATGAAGTCACCCTGATTCAAGATGGAGTCAACATTACCATCAAGCCCAACAAGACTCAGACAAGAACTCCAATTGCAACTCTTTCTGCAATCCAGTTCAAGAAGGCCCTCAAGAAAGCTACCTGTGCCTTTGTTGCACTGATCCAATCCAAGAAGGAAGACAAGAAGCTATCAATCAGCAAAAGTGTCAAGCTACTGCTGAACAAGTACAAGGATGTCTTCCCAGACAAGCTACCTGGCCTACCACCTTCAAGAGACCATGATCATGAAATCAAGCTGGTACCAGATGTGGCCATTCTTAAGAAGAAGATGTACTGTATGTCACCACTTGAAATTGAAGCAGTCAAGAAGGAAATCAATGAACTCATTGAATAAGGAGCCATTCAGCCAAGCAAGTCACCTTTTGGCTCCCCAGTCCTATTTGTCAAGAAGAAGGATGATACCTTGCAAATGTGCATAGACTACCATGCACTCAACAAGATTACTGTCAAAAATCATTACCCACTGCTACTCATCGATCAAATATTTGATGCTCTCAAGAATGCCAAATACTTCACTAAGATTGACCTGACCTCTGGGTATCACCAAATTCACATCAAACCAGAAGACATACCCAAGACAGCATTCATGATACTATTTGGACTCTATGAATTTCTAGTCATGACCTTTGGTCTCACCAATGTGCCAGCAATCTTTCAAGACCTCATGCAGACTGTCTTCAAGGATCAGCTCTATATCTTTATACTTGTGTACATTGATGACATCCTGATCTTCAGCAGCACTGAAGAAGAATATCTCAAACACCTCAAACAAGTCCTTAAGATCCTCTATGAACACAAGCTTTATGCAAAGCTCAAGAAGTGTGAGTTCTTCAAAGATCAAGTTGAATACCTTGGACACATTGTATCAGCCAAAGGAATTCAAGTAGATCCAAGGAAAATACAAGCTATTGAACAGTGGCCTGTACCAGCAAGTCTCACCGAACTTAGGTCCTTCCTTGGTCTGGCTGGATACTACTGCTGATTTGTCAAGAACTTCTCTGGCATAGCAGAATCTTTGACAAACCTCTTGTGAAAGCAACCCAACTCTGTCCTCTATGTTCCCTATATCTGGGACACCTTCTGTCAACAAGCCTTTCAAGAACTCAAGAACCACCTGACCCATGCACCTGTTCTTAGAAACATGGACCCAAATCTGAAATTCACTATTACTACTGATACATCCAACTTTGCAATTGGTGCAGTCATCTCTCAAGATGAAGGTCAAGGACACAGACCCATTGCTTTCAAGTCAAGGAAATTATCCCCTGCAGAACAAAAGCTAGCCACCCATTAAAAGGAACTTCTGGCAATCATTCATGCCCTCAAGACCTGGCAACACTATCTAGAAAGAGTTGAGTTCGACATGATTACAGATCACAGATCCCTTCAGTACATCAACACTCAACCAACTCTTTCCTGTCAATAAGCCAAGTGGAGTCAGTTACTTCAGACCTTCACTCTGAACATCATCTATAAGCCCGGCAAAACTCTGGTTGTACCAGATGCACTCTCAAGAAGACCTGACCTTGCCACCATTTTACAAGTCACCATGGCATCTGAATTCCTTAACCAGATCAAGACTGCCCATAAACAAGACTCTCTGGTTCTACAAAAAGACACCAAGGAATTCAAAGAAAAGTACACCCTCAAGGACAACCTTGTGTACTATCAAAACAAGGTCTACATTCCTGCCAACCCTGAACTACGATATAAGATTCTTCATGAACATTATGACTCCCCACTAGCTGGTTACCTTAGAACCGAGAAGACCATCAAGAACATTCAACAAGACTACTACTGGCCCAACATGCTCAAGGAAATCAAGGAGTATGTTCAAAGCTGCGATCTTTGCCAAAGAAACAAGTCAAGCAACCAAATGCCTACTGGTCTTCTGTAACCCTTGCCAATTCCAACCAAGAAGTTCAAGCAAGTCACAATGGACTTCATTGTACAACTCCCATGAACCAAATCAGGCTATAATGTCATTATTGTATTTGTGGACCACCTGACCAAGATCACAATCGCTGAGTCAACCACAACCAATGCCACTGCCCCTGAAATTGCTAGAATCTTCTTCAAGTCTATCTTCCGCCAATATGGACTTCCCTGAGTAATTGTCAGTGACTGCAACCCCAAATTCACAAGTCACTTCTGGCAAGTACTCTTCAAGACTCTTAGAACTCAAATCGCTATATCCACTACCTTCCACCCTCAAACCAATGGACAAACTGAGCAAATGAACAGAATACTTGAACAAATGCTCAGAAACTATGTGTCTTATGAGCAAGATGATTGGGACCACTACCTGACCTATGCTGAGTTTACCTACAACAATACAGTCCAATCATCCACTGGTCTTTCCCCTTTTCAGTTACTACACAGTCAAAATCCTGAGACCCCTGTAAGTCTAGTCTCATTCCAGCAATCCAGTCACACACAAGTCCCCACCGCCCAGAACCTTATCGACAAAATGGATTCCCTTCTCAAGATTGCGACCGCAAATCTGCAAAAGGCTCAACAATATCAAGCTAAGTATGCAGATAAGAAACATCATGATGTTAACTACACTATTGGAGATATGGTTCTACTCAAAGCCGACAACATCAAGGCCCAATCTCAAGTCAACCACCAGTCAGCCAAATTCCAACCCAAGTACCTTGGACCCTTCAAGATCACCAAGCAAGTCTCTACCTACTCCTACCATCTCAGTCTACCAACAACCATGCATATACATTCAGTATTCCATATGTCACAACTCAAGGCCTGGAACCAGTCACCCCCTTACCCTGGCCGAATTCTGACACCCTCAGCACCAGTTATGGTTGAAGACCACATTGAGTATGAAGTCGAGAAAATCTTAGACAAACGAGTCTGATACCATCGCACAGAATACCTAATCAAGTGGATGGATTACCCTGAATACGATGCTACCTGGGAACCTGCCACCAATCTCAAGAACTCTCAAGACCTCATTCAAGAGTTTGAGCAAAAAGAAACTCATTGACTGCCCATGAGGTTCTCCTCTTGAATAGTAGATGACCTACTGTACTGATCAGGTACATTATGCATTGGGGCACTCTAAGGGATACAGCATCAGCAACAAGACCTACAGAAGAACTCTGTAAACTCTGCAACTAATGAGGTTTGAACCAGTTCTCATCTGATCAAGATGATACTTTGGCCCTTGCCTTATACAAGGATGGCCAGTCCTTGCCAATGAGCTGATATATTTTATTTGTCTTTTCTTTTGGTTTCATTTTCTTGTTTTACTTTCTGAATTCAATGAGGATATTGATTCTTAAGGAGGAGGAGATGTAACATTTTAGCATAGTTTATTTCTTTTTTCTTTGTCTTTCTAGTACTTTCCATAACCTTCCAGTACCTTCTGAATGATTAGAAATCCTTTCTTGGCACTAAGCCATAGCTAGAACATTCTTGTCACTTCCATTCCAGTCTTAGCTAGTCATGGAACTTCATGGAACATTGCGGATCTTTATTTGTCATCTTTGCTGACAAATCTTTCTCTTGATATTTCCATTGATTACTCAGATCCTTCCGGATCCTTCTTTCATATCTTGTATAAATATCCTCTCTGTTCTCTCGAATAAAGCTCAGAATATTTTCTCCCTGAATCCACAAGATCTTCCTGAACTCTTAGTAACTCTTCGAGTTACTTTGAACATCTAGAATTTAGTCGCTTCCTTATTTAAGAAACCAGAACTGTTACAAATATAATCTTAAGTTATATATAAATTCATGAGATCTACCTGAAAAGAACTACCTCCTATTACCTACAAATCAATAGAATAACCAAAAGAATGAACCAAACCATCAAGAAAGAACTTGTTAAGATTAATTCTACTAATTGAGACCTCTGCTTATCTGAAATTCTATGGAAAATCTGTAATACCCCTGCTGTTTCAACCAAACAAAAGCTCTCTGAAATGATGTTTACTAAGAAGATCAGAACTGCTGACCATAAGAACCTTGGAAAGCTTCTTGAAAAAAGAAATTAGCTATAAAATAATATCTGAAATCAGATTATCAAAGCCCAGAAGAGATAAAGGAAGTATTATGACCAGAAGCAAAAGGATTAGAAGATCAAGATTGGAGATCAAGTCTAGTCTGGAGAAGTATAATTGAAACAAACTTTGCTACCAAACTGGAATCAAAATGAAAAGGATCATACCTTATATATAATATCAGAGGAACTAGCATCTATATAAGAAGTATAGATAGATATACATATCTTGAGAACCCCAGTTCACATCAATCAGCTCAAGATATACCTACACAGACTATGATTAATCAGTACATCCAAGTACTTATTCTTAGTTTCTTTCAAGCTTTTCCAATTCTCCTACTACAATTTCACCAACCTGAAGGAACTTTGGTTCAGCAAATTCAGAAGCACCAAGAGAACCTTGTCATTGCCCAAAGATTGCTACAGATCTACCAACTACAGGCCTTCTAAAATATCAGACAACTTTTATAGGATTAGCTATACATAAGAAGTGCAGTAAGAGTTACCATCTGTGAAGCTAGGGCTGCTAAATGAATCTATACCTTGTTTAAATGAAATGTTAGAACACTGGTGCAGGCCCATTTCTACCTCAATGATATCTAATAGGTGAATGAGATCACTTTCCAGAACACTCTCCAACAAGTAGACATCCTATTTTCTGAACAAGAAGAAGACCTTGAACTAGAATAGAGTGACCCAGATATAGAAGGAGATGATGGTACTGGCATAGATGCAAAAAATTCTTATAGTTATTAGAATGATAACTAAAGGATAGTCTGGAACATACCACTCTTTAGTGAGGGCTGATATACTACTACTCATATGATATGAATTTCTAATATACTTTTTAATATACTTCTATACCATTTATTGAAAAAAGCATATAACAATATAGTGACTATACAAGGTTCTGGTAGATATACTAGATCTGGAGATAGTGGGATATTCAGCTGACAGTATGAGAAGAAAGAGATTAGTATAGGGCTAGACTTCTTTGGGCCAACTGGTAGAGAAGAGTCTAGTGGAAGATAGAGAATAAGTAGAAAGACTAAGAGAGAAGAACTAGTAAACTTTACTGCTATAGTGAAGAATAGCAGGATAGCTGAAGGTAATGATGGCTGGAAGGTAGTTGGGAAAAAGAAGGAGAAGATTGGAGTTATTGAAGGAGTGTAGCCTGCTGGAGGAGAGAAGAGAGTTAGAGAAAGAGTAGCTAACAGTTGGGCTGTGACTGCTGATGAAGATATAATGGAAAATCTGACAAAAAAACCAGATATGACTATTGATAGTTATAGGGGAACTATCAAGGGCTCAGAAATAGTATATAAGAGAGATCTACCTAATAGTATAATGGGGCTAATGACTGAACTATTACTCAAGTCAATCTCAGAATTTGTAATCACATTGAGCTTTCAGGGGCTGACAGTAACAGCAAGGATAGTTTTGGAGATATTTGAGAGGCAGCTAGAAGATGTGGCATCAGTGAAGTTTTTAAAGTGACCGGAAGGAGTGGAGATTATATTTGTTAAGAAAATGCATCTAATAGATATATTGACTAAAGAAGTAATAGTGGGTGAGATTGTTATACTGATAATAAGATATCTGAGATAGAACTCTAGAATAGTGTACTTGGTAATTAAGAGGGTCCCTATAGTATTGATAGATGAGACAATAAGCCATATTAGGGCAGCAATGAAGGAATATGGAGATGTAATAGATATTGGATTCCAGATGTAAGAGGGGACAATATTCAGGACAGATAATATAAAGGTGAGACTATGGGTGGCTAGAAAGAAGATAATAGGAAAGAATAGAGATTAGCCTAGAGTATTGAAGTAGAATCCTTTCAAGTATAAGATATTGAGAATAAAGAAGATAGAAGATAAGAAGGATTTGTTAATGATACTCTGACTTAATGTAGCTGTAAAAGTGAGGGTAAAGAACTGAGAGATCTTTGAGAATGTGACTGTAGTAAAAAAGGTGAATGGCAGAAAGGTGAGGATGAATAAAAAGGCATGAGAGTGAGTATAGAGGAGGTATATATAGAAGGTATTATTGGAGAGTTATAAGGACAAGTCTGAGAGAGTGATGGCAGAGTCCTCTGAGTATGCTAAGGATCTTATAACCTCACAGTATACCCCATAGTATATAAATATTATTGGGGAGAATGAGTCTGGATTCTTTATGGATTTAGATAAAGAAGAAGGGGCTTGGAACTGGCAGTCAGATATTTTCAGTAGTGGGGTAGCAATCAGTGTTGAGATGAGATATCATAATGAGGAGAGCTTAAAATTTTAGATTTAGCATAGAAGGGATAGTTGTTGGGATCAAAGAGAAGGGGCTGATTGATGTTAAGAAAGAGGTGAAGGAGGGTACTGAGAGGAAGAAAGGCCAGTTGGAAATAAAGAGACCTATGACTCTAAGGAGAGACTATATAGGAGGAGTGGTATGAATATTAAAAATACTTAGTGATTTGGTGACTAATGAACTGGCTGAGGTTGACTTTTAGATTCTTGAGAAAGAAGAGTAACAGAGGCATTTGACTGAGAAGAATATGGTTAACAAACTGTAGTCAGAAGTCCTAATAGTCATATTGGAGGAAAAAGAATATGAGGTAAATATAATAAGAAAGGCAAAGTTATTAAGCATAGTAGGACAGATTTTTGCTAGATGCTAGATGACAAGGAATGGGGCTAAACTATGGAAGATTTATTGTGAGAACTATAGAAAAGAGATAGAGGGTAAGACTGATATGGCTAATAGAAAAGTGCTGGTAGTATTAGAGAAGAAGGAGAATGAGGAAGCTGAGGTTAAAGAGAATGTCTCATAAATCTATTGAGAATAAATATCAAATTGGAATTATGAATAATTTGAAAAATATATACAATACTCTAAAAATATTAACTATTGTGATATATGGTATGAAATAGAAACAAGAATCAGGGGAAGACATTTGATTGTAGTACCTGAATCTGATTTAGTATAGTGTAGAAATTACTTTTACTGCACACACTATATCTAAAACATTATCAGTAAAACTTTTGTTACTTTCACGAATTTCAGATAGAATTTCACATGAGATTCTACCTGGGAACTTCACATGAAAAAGACTTGATACTTAGCCACATATTTAGTAGCAGAATTAGTACACAAATCTGTATAAATAACCCAATATTTTAGAATGAATAAACCTCAGCTCAGACAGTTCAGTTCTTTATTACATATTCTTCCCCCTACACAAAAATCCATCCAATTTACCAAGGTCCGCATCCCCTATGTTACAACTTGGTGCCATTGGCTGGTGATTCACTTTTAAGCTAAAAAACAAACAACCGCCATACAGACTGTCATTTGCGCATGGTGTTTGTCTGCACCATCTGCATTAGTTGGTTGTTCCAGTTGTCAGCCTCGTTTCTGTGAATTGTCAGTATTGAACAATAGATGCTCTGCAAAGGACCGCATCATTGAGTTAATAGCTGGGTTGCTCCTTAGTTCGAGGGGACAACGTTACAAGAATTAATCGCCAAAAACGCTGAACAAACCACATGCCAAACAGACCGCTGTATGGACCATTGCCACCTGATTTCACTGAAAACACTGAACAACCATCATGTGAAGGACTGCCATGGAGAAAATACAAGCCGTCGTCTGACTTTTGATGATATATGAATGCCCCCCGATTTTGAAGACATTGTTTGTCTGTGCCATCCGCTGTTAATTGGTTGTTCCAGTTGTCAGCCTTGTTTATGTGAACTGTCAGTAGGAACAATGCTCTGGAAGGACACATCATTGACTGGGTCACTCCTTAGTTCGAGGAACAATGTTATAAGAATTAATCACTGAAATGCCGAACAAACCGCCATGCGAAGGACCATTATGGAGAAAAGACATCATATATGAACCGCCCGAGTGAAGAATCTTGTCTGACCTTTGAAGACACTGTCAACTGCCCAAGCAAAGAATGCCGCCCGAGAGAAGATGCCATCACCCGACTTTTGAAGACACTGTCACCCTACCAACATATGAATGGACTGCCACTGAAGAATTAAAAGATGTCATATATGCACTGCCCAAGTGAAGAATCCTGCCTGACAAATGAATGGACCCACCCTGGAGAATTAAAAGACATCATATACACACTGCCCGAGTGAAAAATCCCACCTGACAAACGAATGGACTGCCCTGAAGAATAAAAAGACATCATATACAAACTGTCACTTGAGTGAAGAATGCCACCTGAGAGAAGACACTATCACCCATCCAACCTTTGAAGACACTATCACCCACCCGACTTTTGAAGAACATTGTCTGACTTTTAATGACATATGAATGGAATGGACTGCCATAGAGAATTAAAAGACATCGCATATGCACTGCCCGAGTGAAGAATGCCACCCGAGAGAAGACGCCATCACCCTGACCTTTGAAGATGCTGTCACCTGCTCGACTTTTTGATGACAGACAAGCCATCACCCAACTTTCCCAATTTTTGATGCCATCACTCGGACTGCCTGGATATATTATAAATATGTCCATGCAGGGGGAACAAACATATAAACATTGCAATATAGGAATTTGAATAGGTATTTTTGTGTCAAAAATAACCTATTCAGGGGGAAGATATGATGTATAGTATGAAATAGAAACAAGAATCAGGGGAAGACATTTGATCATAGTACTTAAATCTGATTTAGTATAGTGTAGAAATTACCTTTACTGTGCACACTGCATCTAAAACATTATCAGTGAAACTTTTGTTACTTTCACGAATTTCAGATAGAATTTCACATGAAATTCTACCTGGGAACTTCATATGAAAAAAACTTGATACTTAGCCACATATTTAGTAGCAGAATTAGTGCACAAATCTGTATAAATAACCCAATATTTTAGAGTGAATAAACCTCAGCTCAGTCAGTTCAGTTCTTTATAATACTCTTTCCCTCTTCCAAAATCCTTCCAACTTACCAAGGTCCACATCCCCACCATTACACTATAAATAATACTACTAACTTTTTATCACTAAATATCAATGAGTTATAGAGCTTTATATAGTATCAAAATATTTTTGAGTGGTTAAAGGGTTTGAAGACTGATCTTTTTCTATTACAGGATGTTCAATATGAAGATAACTTAAACAAGTAGTAGTGCTCCTAATGAGTCATAATAAGTGGATTATAATTAATTTGAGTAAATTTAAATCAATATGTTAAATTTAAATTTTGACTCAATTCAAATTGATTTATTATTTTATTATGATTTAAATCAGAGATCAAGTTAATTAATTGATTTAAATCAGAATTTGAGTTTTTTTTATAAAAATTTGAGTGGATTTAAATCCACTTATTAGAAGTACTAATAAGTAAGATTAGACTAGAAAATGGAGAGGAGTGGCAGAATGGTATAGAAAGGTTGAGATTTTGATACATAAGGGGAAAGAAGAGCTGAGAAATATTAGTGGTTAGAAAGAGCATCTATTGTGAAGAATATGGAAGAAACTGGAGTAGAGCCTAGTGATAGTTAGGTCCTGCTACTGTCTGGCAGTTAGGGGTATAAGAGTGGAGTAGTTGAACAGATTATTAAATAGTGAGACTTTGGCAGAGACTGGGATGGATCTACTTAGTAGTAACTTTAATATGGTAAGAGATACTATAGTGAATCAGTCTGATGAGAAGTCAGGTGTGGCTGGCCAAAGTGTGGGACTAGATAGATAGGAGGTAATAGAGAGGCTGAGTACACTAAGTAATACTAGAAGGGTAAGACAGAGAGAGAAGAGTTTTCACATATTGGGTGAATGAACTAGGGATATAAATTAATTAGGTACTCTCAGTAAACTGTTGAAGAATAGATATCTGAAAGATGCTGGATTTGGTGTAATGTCCCTGATCAGATCACTAGGGTATATTAGGGCAAGAGAACTTTAGGGGAAGCAGAAATGGGCCTGATCATTGGAGACTCAACTGCTCTCTGCTTGAGGACAAGAACTTGTGGAATATATGGAATACAGATACTATAACTCTTATTAATAGATGGTATAAAGAGAAGATCCCAGTGGAGGTCCAGTGGTTAAAGTTAAAAGATGCTACAAGAATATACTGGGGGGAAGTTGAGAGATTAAAGGATCAGACTAAGTAATAAAAGGAACTGTTAACATCGAGATGCCTAAAACAATTGTTATTGTAGCTATCAAGTTTAAAAGAGAGTAAGAAGAAAAAAGAAGAGGAATGATATATAGAAAGGATGAGGTTGGAGATTGTGGAGCTTAAGAAAGTCTTATGATAGAAGAAAAAGGCTCATCATTACAGTATGGTGGTGCAATTACAGTGGCAGGAGCTAGAGAAGAGAAAGAGGCCAACTAAGTATTTCTCTAGGTTACTGCAGATAAGGAGAGTGCAATAGTAATAAAAAGAAATTATTGGAAAGGATGGTACTTTGGTGACTGGAGTTCAGAGAATCTTAAGTTTATTGAAGAGTTAATGTAGGATATTGTGGAGTGAGGAGAAAGAAGAAGAGAATGTAGAGACCATTGTGCCTATCTAGAAGACTGGTGTCCACTGATGATAGAAAGTCTTAGTGACTTGGACCAGTCAGTTAAAGAGAAGGAAATTATTTGTATTCTCTATACTACAAAGCTGGGTATAGCTCTGGGTGAGGATGGATTACCTTGGGACTTCTGGAAAAAAATGATGACAATTGGAGGTGTACTCTAGGAAATAAAAGATATGTATAATAAGTCATTGAGTCAGATCTATAGCTGGGAGATCAGGAGCTGGAGCTAGTGGTATTTATAAAGATAAGAGAAGAAGAGAAGATTGGAAGAATTGGTGACTAATTATGCTTTTGGATATAGACAGGAAGTTGGTAATAAAGATACTGGTGGCAAGACTATAAGTAGTAGTATAATAAGTTCTTGGTAAGGAGTAGAGGAGATTTGTTGGTGAACAGTTGATCAGAGATGGTATGGCTTAAGTATAGAGTTATTGAAGTAGCACAGACTACTGGTATAGATAGCTGGCTAGTCTTTTTGGACCAGAAGAAGGTATATGATAGGGTATAGTAAGTTTGGTTAGAAAAAGTCCTAGAGAGAGCTGGAATCCCAGGAAGGTTGAGTGATTCAATCATCAGTCTTTTAGAAAGGAGTAAAGCTGTAGTTATAATAAATGGATATAGGAGAGTATTATTTTTTTGGGGGTGAGGGGTGCCCTAGGGGGACTCACATTTACTAATTTTGTATACACTATCATTGAAATCTTTGCTGGATAAGATTCAGCAAAGAATTGAAGAGTTGATAGTTTTGGATATTAATTAGAAAGTTGGGACTTTTGTAGATAATATGATAGTTGAACTAGACTCTACTAAGAATATCAGTAAACTTAAAAAGGCTGTGGGATAGTATGAATACTACTCAGGACAGAAGCTGAATTGGCACAAATATGAGATAATAGTTCTAGAGAATAGATTAGTTGGTAGTGACATTATTGAAACAATTGTTCCCCCAGGAAAGGTAGAGATATTCTTCTCTATATATGGATTAGTACTGTCTAAGGCATGGTAGAAGGCCAGAGTGATTGCTTGGAGAGACTCTCTGTAGAGCTAGGGGAGAGAGGTACATATATCTCCTTAGTAGGTAGAGTAATAATATTGAACATTTACTAGATACCAAAGCTATGATACTTGGTATATTATTTGAACTTTCCAGTTTGAGTAATGAAGAGGCTGATGAAGTTAGCAAAAGATTAGATATAGACTGGTCAAAGAAGTTTGATTAAATAGGAGATATTGTTGATGTTAATTAAAAGAAGAAGTCTGAGGCTAGTGGACTTTTTAAAAAGAATACACTGCCTCAGAGCTTGGTGACTGAGAAGAGTGGCAGAGTTGAAAGGGAGTGGGTGAGTTTCCCTGATACAGAAAGTATGAAAGGTGCAGTATGCCCTTAGAAGTTCTTCTGAAGACTTATTTACAGTAGTGAATAGGGGGGAAAGCTGATAGATATGCTATAGAGAATTCTGGTAGAGAGTGGTGAATAGAATATATAGAATTGATATTAGATGGGAGAGTTATTTCAGAGATGAACTGTGGAGTCCAGGGATGTGGCAGTGGTATAGATTATTACTGGGAGACTTTCCAGCAATAGAATTTGATATGAGAGTTAGAGTGGATAGTCAATATGGGGCTGGGTAGGATCTTTGGCCAGAAGGTTGGCAATATGTAGAGATTGGTAAGAAGTAGGACTAGAGAGAACTATAGACTTGAGAGATAGAGATAAAGAAGTGGATTCTCTCCAAATTTTGGGTAGTTTGGTGGTAAATATTGAGGTAAAACATTATATTGAACTTTCAGTCAGGATATTTGATTGCTGGTAATATCTTTGAGTATGAGAAGTATATGAGAGTTGGGTAGAAGAGGAAGGAGAATAGTGTAGACTTCAGAACATTGGCTAGAGGAGTACAAAGTTCTTAGTAGTTTCTGAAAAAATATAGGGAGTTGTCTAAAAGAGAATTGGGGTAGTTATAGGATTGACTACTGGGGGGTTTTGAAAAGGCAGATGTTTAGGGGGATTGACAATGAGTAGCTCATCTTGGGGTAGGTTCTGGCAGTCTGGGTCAGACTGATGAGTTATTGGTAGATAGTATTTAAGGATAGTAGAATGATGATAGAAGAAGAGAAAGTAGCATAGTGAGAATATTGGTATATATTCTATCTAGATAGTAGAGGGGGTAGAGCCCTAGAGGGGGTTGCTGGTAGAAATTGATAGAGAATATATGTAATAAGAGTAGGAAGAGGATCAAAGATATTAGCTCTAAAGTAGTATTTGAAAAGATTGGAGTGAGGAGAGTAGATAAGTATGAGAGTGGGCTCGAGTAGGGATGGAAAGAGGCTACCAGTATAGTATGAGGACACATTGATATTATAGATAGTTAATAAATAGGGCTTTGGCTTATAGAAAGAAAAAAAAAGCCAAAAAAAA
>RQIL01014776.1:0-10901 GCA_003951145.1 Jimgerdemannia lactiflua | reverse complement strand
TTTTTGTGGGGCTGGTTTATCCTCAACCCAAGTATTAAATTCTCACCCACTTCCCTTCCCCATCCTTCCCCAAAAAATCAAAAGACGTCTTCGCGCGTAACTTCGCCAAGCACGGCATGCTAGCCTACGTCCAGGGTGTACAGCGCCAGGAGCGCCAGAACGGCGTTGAGACGTTGCAGCATCAGAAGTGGTCCGGCGCGCACTACTACGATGAGCTCATCAAGACCGTCTCAGGCGGCGTCGCATCCACGGCCGCGATGGGCAAGGGCGCGACAGAGGACCAGTTCAAGCATTGAGCGTACGGGGAATAGTAGGTTGACGCATGAAGTGGGATAGAGGGCCATGATGTTTGGGTCAAGTGAGGAATGTAAAATTCGAATACTTTTTTGTATCATCAGTTTGTTTTTTAAGGAAAAAAGAACTTGAGGAGGGACTTTTTTTCGCGCGTCGTCAATAAATTTTGTGAACCTTGACATAATTACATGGCAGTGTTCGCAGAAATAGATGAGGTGTTGATATGCTGTCAATGTATCAAGGTATGGGAACACGGCACATGTACACGCACACTCGAGAGTCCAAGATAGTTATATTGACAATTGGTATTATTTCAATATAAATACAGCAAGTGCAGAATGTAAGAGGATCACATTGTCAACCGACATCTTGCATTTACAAGAATGATTAAATAATAGTATGTACTCCTTATACTTATCAAGACCCTTCCCAATGACGATGTATGTAAATACAATAATCATCCCCACAAGGCGTGATGCTCGCGTTAAACCTGGCAAACAACGTTGCGGCCGCACGGGATCGGGTGCTCGTTTTGCGACACCTCCACATCCAGCACGAGCGCTGGAGTTGGCTACGAACGTCGGGTCGTGTTCCGCATTGTGTTTGCTGTCGGATAGTTTTTACCCCTTGATCCATTCTGTCGTGCTCGGTCCCTGACATTGAGTCATAGAATCACTATCAACTTGAATAAAGGTCAAAAATAGTACATGGCAAACACTGATTTAACTTTCGCCCGCGTCCTCACGACACTCACTCAATTCGACTCACCTGAAGCAGCCGCTGGAGCATCTAGTCAAACGTGTTGACCTTGAAGGGGCAGGCCATTGAGCGTGTTGATGATCTGAAGAGGTATATACTTGTCGAAGATGTCGACCATGTCGGTGCCGGTGAAGTCGCTGGCGGGATCCCCTTTGCGGAGGAAGTTGGATCGGAAAACATTTGGCCAAAAAACTAGGACTACATAAATAGCTATCTTTATTATAATCTTATAGCTTACAACTTATAAATTTAAAAACTATTAAAGTAAAAATCTTTTCAGCTGAAGCGGAACTTCGTATTTCACCAAGCCACAATTTCCAGACACTAAGCCGCTTAGCCGCTAAAGCCGCTAAAGCCGCTAAAGGTTTATCTCGATCGTCCGTGTCCATTCATTGTTTGCTGTCGCCCA
Source organism: Jimgerdemannia lactiflua (assembly GCA_003951145.1). Taxonomy (NCBI): domain Eukaryota; kingdom Fungi; phylum Mucoromycota; class Endogonomycetes; order Endogonales; family Endogonaceae; genus Jimgerdemannia; species Jimgerdemannia lactiflua. The sequence continues at coordinate 9,439 of RQIL01014776.1, read as the reverse complement.
TCTCCTGTCATCTGTCGTCCGTCTCCTGTTGCCCATCTCCTGTTGTCCATCTCCCAGCACCTGTCTCCTGAGAAGAAAATATTTCAGTTTTCAGTTTGGGGGTCCAGAGATGTGGCAGTGGTATAGGTTACTCACTGGTGATTGAGTTTAACCTGGGGGTAGGAGTAGATTGTCAAAGTAGTGCTGGTTAGGATCTTTGGCCAGAGGGCTGGCAGAATGCAAAGATTGGTAAAGAGTGGGACTGGACTGGGATATAGATCTGAAATGCTAAAATAAAGAAATAAATTTCTCTAAGTTTTGAGTAGTCTGATAGTAATTATTGAGGCAGAATATTATATTGAACTTCCAGTTAGGGCACTTGGTTGAAGGAAGAATTTTTAAGTATGAGGAGTATTTGGAAGTTGGATAAGAGGGAGGAGAGATAGAGACTTCAAAATACTAGTTAGGAGAGTATGAGGTTTTCAATAATTTCTAAGAAGAGATTGAGTAATATCTGAATAAGAGATACATATAAGAACTGAGAAGTTAGTCACTGAAATGTATTGAAGCAGCAAATAATAGAAGATATTAGAGATGAGTGGCTTATCTTAGAGTGGATTTTAATAATATGAGTGATAGACTATATTTGAGAATAACCAATTAATATCTAAGAGAGAGAAAGTAATAGAGTAAGAATAACTATTGTGACATCTACAATTGACCATGTCCGATTTGGAGTACTCTGTGACTGCTAGGATCAGATGATATTATGGTGTGACAACTCATGGCCTGCCAAAACCGTCAAGTGATCATACCAAAAGAGACAAGATGATCTGAGCCGAAATGAAGACCACGTTATTTAAAGGACCCAGCCTCAGCCTCAAGAACTGCCACTAGAAAGAACAAGTACTCTACACACAATGCCTCCTACCCGCCATTCCAACCAGACCTCTCACCACTCTACCCCTTTGCCAAGTCTCAAGACCATTGTCCTTGATGCCATCAAGCAGGCTATCTGGCGCCCAGATACCACGGACCATCTGAACTTCTATACCGAAGACCTTGGACACTTTATCAGCTACTGGTACATCATGACTCAGCAGCTCAAGGATACAACCGACCGGATGACTCTCTGGTATGACTATGAGATTGGCCACCGCCTTCGTAATGAGACCCAAGAAAATGACCGGGAAGAACTTGCTGCTGAATTGTTAACTACCAGCTGGCTTATCAAGAGAGCCCTCCACATCCACCAAATCTTCCGCCATATTCCCTGGGCCATCGCACACTTACAAGGAGTAACTGCTAGGAATATTGTCCGCCTCACTACCGAAGAAGTCAACTGGGTGGAATCCGAAGTAGCTGATTACATTGGAAGCAACCACATCGCAGTGGGAAGCCAACAGACTGAACCCACTTTGCCAGGTTTCCACACTACCCCCCTCCGAGACAACCACCAAGGCCACCTCATGAGCCTCATGGAGATATTCGAAGGACTGCCCATTACTATGGAAGTATCTGCTGGAGCAACACCTGCTACCCACCACCCTATTAACCTCAATTCGCACCACATCATTTGGGAGCTGAATCAAGAAGAGGCTCAAGAAGTCCCCACCTTTGAAGAGGAGGAAGTTGAAGAACCCCAAGACCCCACTCTTGAAGCAGCCCCATCTGACACAGAAACCGACGAGTCCTCTGAGGAAGAAGAAGAGCAGCAGAGAGTTTACCAATCTTCTGTCCACATCCAAGCTGTTCAGGGGTTGGAGAATGTTGTTGAAGATGATTGGCCACTATTCTATCCCCTCACCTCTTGGCCAGCACTTCCCCCTTTCAAAGAGCGGAATGATGAAGTCACAATCCAGCAAGATGATTTGTTTGTCACTGGCGAAGGGTACTATACCCTTTAAAGTACAGATCTGTGCTTACAAATACCCCCCACACAAGTGTATTATAGTTTAACCTCCATAACAGATAGCTGCCCCCAAACATTTCTTGTCAGCAGCACAAGACCCTAACCCTCATGACATAAATCGCCGAAGCCCTCACCGCCGGCAAACCAATGGTGCATCCGTGTTCAGCATTACCACATTCATACTTCAGTATAATCAACCGTCGCCACCAGCAAGCCAATAGTTTAACCACCGAAGCCCTCGCTGCCGGCAAGCCAATCACACAGCAAGTAACCTGTCGCCACTGATAACGTAAGAACAGTAAGCTCGTCGCCACCGGCAAGCCAATAGCGCATCTGCATTCAGCGTTACATCCATATCCTTATCCAGCAAACTCCCTTCGCCACCGGCAAGCCAATAACATAGCAAACTGTTCGCACAATGTAGTATACCTTAGCCGCGCCCATAGCTAGCAGAAACTTGTATAAATAACCTGTATTCTTAGAGTGAATAAACCTCAGTCAGTTCGAGTTTAAAAAGAAACACCTGCCTCCAAGAGACTAGCTAATTCAGAGAACAAGATAACAACCTGGAGCAATGATCGCTCGGAAGTTTGAGTTAAAGAATTACTCTTGTCACGTACCGAAAGACCACACCGACCGCTGCCGCCAAGTTTAAGGAAATCGACCGCTACAAGTATTCAAGTTCAAGACCGCCACCTAGTTAAAGGAACGACCGCCATTAGGAATTCACTGCCACGGACCACCGCGAACTTTGAGAGAACTGACTGCCAAGTTAAGAAAATCGACCGCTACGGATATTCAAGACCGACTGCCGCCAAGAGACCGGAATTCTGAGAACAAGATAATGAAGTTTGAGTTAAAGAATTACTCTTGCCGCCGCCAAGTTAAGGAACCCATCCTCAAGATTCAAGTAAACCGCCGAGAAACCGCCAGGAAACCGACCACCATTCAAGTTTCAAGACTGCTGCCAGTTAAGGAAACTGCCGGAAACCATCACCGAGATCCCGCATTCAGACCGACCGCCCATTCGAACTGCCATTCAGACCATGCATTCAGTACAAGACCTGCACATTCCAAGATTCAAGACCACGGACCACCCAAGACCCAGCCTAGGAACACATAGGATACTTAGCTTAAGCCGCCAACCGCCAGCTCGAACAGCCGCCATTCACCCGACGTCAAGTTAACAAGTCAAGACGGATGAGCGAGCCGTCGACCTCCATTTTCTTTACCCGTACTGTGCCACGAACCGCCAAGAGTTATCGACCATCACGCACGTTGATAATCGACCCACATATTCGAGCCTCACGTACCCAAGCAATCGTCGCCTCAGACAGCAAGTAATCGCCGCTAGGAAAGTTCATCTATTATACCACTAAACAACTGAGCCATCGTTACCGAGCCATGAGCCATTAACTCCTTCATCGTCATCAACATCATCGACCGCCAACTTTGCCGACATTTCGAATGAGCCGATCACATGACCACCGACCTGTATCCACCCTCTTTACTTCAACATACATACCACGCGCTTCATCAAGTGGCACATCGAGCTGTGCTTGAAGCTTATAGTTATACAAAACGCACACCACATTTTGGGGGCTCAACTGGGAATAGTTTTCTAAAGACTTAACCTTTTGGCTCAAGAACTCAGTAGCCATCTACATTGGAGACTCCAGGAGAACCTAGCAGCCAGCAACAAGTTCAGAGACAGCCCTCTTCAGCGGAAAAGAAGGCCCACACCATTGTCAGGACAGCAGCCAGATCCCTTTTCAAGAATAGCAGCCAGAAGACCGAATCCGAGGACAAAAGTGACCCAGACTACGGTTTGACCTCCAGGGAGAGAAGACAACTCAGAGGACAACCGGAACCCCTTCAGCTTCAAGACCTAGAAGAAGACCTTCCTGAAGAGTATCAGACCTGAATCTATAGGAAGAACTTGGACCAGAGTGACTACATCACCACAGCTGTCAATCGAGCCACCCCTTTAGACCGAGTTTACTTCGAGACATCTGAAGGAGAAGAGGACTATCATCCATACAATCTACAAGATGAGTTCAACCTATACTATCACACTGATAGCAACCCAGACCCCACTATTTCACAGCCGCAAGGGGCAGACAAATCTACCATCAGTTACATCAGTCCATTTGCACCACCAGCTATCCAAGCTTCTGTACCCTGGTCACTTATTCCCCGCTACTATCTACAAGAGACAAGGAACGATACTTCTTTCAGAGCCTCAGCATCCGATAGCCGCTACCAGTCACTCAGGAGATCACCACCTTCAAGGACCTACACTTCGGTCTTATTCAGCAGACCCAGATCTCCTACACCACTAAGACACCACCCTCTGCCTGTACCCCCTGTACATCAAGCACCTTCCCCTCCCCCACAAGGACCACCAAGGAACACTACCCCTGAACCAGTATCAGACAGTGAGAACAGCGAAGACGAGCCAGACATGAGCTACTTACAGAAGTTCTATAGTGCAGATGATGAAGATATCGAGGAGTTCATTGGAGAAATCGAAGTACAAGCAGCCACCAAGCGATGGGATGCAGAAAGGAAACTCAGCATTGTAGCATCACTTTTGAGAGGCCCAGCCCTCCAGAGATACAACCAAGCCAAACAGAATGGAGGAGAAATCTTCAGGGTGGAACACCTTGTTCACCTCGCGGCAAATGGAAACCATGTGCAAAGATACACCATCCACAAAGACTGGCTCCATGTCTAGTTCAATGGTCTTGAACGCCAACAAGAGGCACAAGAAGCTCTGACCTACATGACCCAAGCTGTCAACAAAACCCCGAAGAGTTTCTACCATCGGATCCAAGTACAAATGATCAAGGCAAACCTCCAGCCTGTAGTTCAACTGGCATTGGCATCCACTACCTTCCTCAATGGCCTATATCCGGAACTCAGAAGGCAAGTCATTAGGATGGGTTATTGGAGTATTGAGCAGCAAGTTGCTGGAGCACAAGGATGTTGGGAAGCAGACTACAGACCAGCCCAGCAAGACCACCATAAGCCAGCCAGAGCCGAACCTCCAAGATCTCAAGGATCTACCACAGCAGAACAAGAGAATGCATTCCTCAGGGCCCGGCTAGCCAATCTTGAGAACAGACCCCCACCTTCAGCCCCAGCTCAATTCAGTCAACAGCAGCAGCCACCAAGAGTACAAGAAGACCCAATGACCATGCTCACGAAGCAAATGAAGGACCTAGCCATTGCAGTAGCACAGCTAAAGAACCAAGGAGGAAGACAACAAGATTACCGTCATGACAACTGGTCAGACTACCGACAACAAGACAACAGGAGCTCCTCTCAGGCACCACTAGCTACAACTGTAGGCTCAGCTTCCACTGGTCCCCATGTCCCCACCTGCTTCTACTGCGGAAATCAAGGCCACATCCAGAGGCACTGCCCAAGGAAGCAAGCTACTCAGACCAATGATAGGAATGTTAACCTCATTCAGATGGATAGAGAGACACAAGAAATGGAAGAAGAAGCAGCCTGGCTTCATAGACAAGATGATGCCTATCCGTACTACGAAGCCTTCCCATCCAAGGTAACTTGGGATGCTGCCCCCGCACAGACTAGAGGACGAGGAAGACCACCAAGGATCCCACCCCCACCACTGCCAGTAACAGTATCTACAGGCAAGCATCCAAGATATGCTCATTCCTCCTCGGACACTCCACCAGAAAACGATAAGCGAGTCAGAAGAGACACCCCTGAGCCCGAGGCTGGACCATCAAGAATATCAAGGACTACTTCCCTGCCTGACCTCGAAGAAGATGAGCATATGAGTGTGGAGTCTTCAGCAGATGAGATGCCCATCAGGAATGAGAGACCTTGCCCTCAAGGAACCAAACATCGAAGGAGCAGCAAACCTCATGCAGCAGCCTCACTTTGGGACCAGATCCGTCAACAGAATGCAGGCCTCACTGTCGAGCAAGTCCTCAAGAATGCCCCAGAAGTTAGGCGAAAATTCCTGAAGGAAGCCAAGGAAGATACCAAGAGACTTCCTGTCCAAGGACCACACACGCAAGAACCCAGCACTATTCACGCAGTGCATGAAAGCCGACGACATGATCATCAATCCACCAGACTTGCGAGTGGAAAAGTGCATGGAGAAAATGCCCGAATTCTCATTGACACTGGAGCAGCAGTCTGCATCATCACCCAAAGAATGTTGGAGAGAATCGGTTGGGGAATTGATGAAGGAACCAAAGCAAGAGTCATCATGGCAAATGGATCAGCATCTACCCCCCTTGGACTTGTATGAGATATCCCCATTCAAGTTGGGAAAGCCTGTCTCAATGTACCTCAAGCCGTTGTAACTCCTGCGACCTCCTATGACCTGATCTTGGGAACAGATTGGATGCACCGAGTTGGAGCCAATATGGACATCAGAAAACAGCTCCTAGTCTTCACCATTCATGGACAAAAGCACAAGGTACCCATTGAGTCAAGAGCATCATCAAGGAAAGCAAGTCAAGCCTCCGAGACAGAATGGCATGGATACGGTGATACACCCACCACAACCACAGATGAAGATGAGAGTGAAGCAAATTTCCTGCAAGAGTTGAGAAGTGACTTTGATGTCTCTAGAGATCAAGACAGCGGACTAGAAGAGTCCTTTGTTGGAGTCATTGACATTGAAGGTCTACAATCAAGGATTGATGGAAGCAATAACAAAAGAACAGCACACAAGTTTGCAGGGCCATCCATACAGCCATCACCCCCATTGGTAGAGAATCGAATCATGCGAGCCTTCCGCCTAGGCAAATGTGAGCATTTCAACCGCTTCTACTCACCAAGAGATGATTGCAATGACTGCCGAATCCTGGACATCAAGAAGGTTCCAATGCCAGCAACCGAAGATAGAGATGAATGGAGGTGAGCACCAATTCCTATCCGAGCAACTCCAAAGACCTTCAAGAAGACCTACCAAGAGCAACAAAAGGTTCTTTCCCGACAACCTGTGGAGACCCTCACAATTGAAAAGAATAGCAACAGTTCCTATACCATCACCCGAGCTCTACAGATTACTCTGCCCACCTATGACAAGTACTGGAAGAGATACCCCACCAGCAAGAAAGTCAAGGAACGAAATGAAGACTTTGTCAAGAAAGGGCACTGTGATTGCGGAAGGACCTTCACCTACTATTGGTGCAAACATCAAAGTGTTCACCTCAGTGAAGATGTCCACAGAAGCCGAGTCAAGAGAAAGGATCCCACCCTACAAGAACCTCGAATTCGTTGGGCCTGCCGGAAGTGCAAGAAGATTGATCACAAAGGAGACTGCGAAGCCAAAAGCAAGACCACTATTTGGGACCTACCTCTGGAAGTTCTTGCTATCATCCGCTGGTACTGCCGCCCACACCAAGGAAAAGAAGGAGTCAACCTTGCCTTCACCCTCATGGAAGCCCTGGACCCCCTTGGAAAGACTGGGTTCAACTATACAAGAAACCCGAAGACAGGAGCACATTGGCCTTTCTTCAAGCCAGAACGAATGGAGTTCTCACCCGCAATTGCAGCCGCTGGAGTACCTTTCCTCAAGACCCAACCAGTTATCCAAGTCAAACTACTCTCACTATGGGCCCAGCCCCCTATTGCACAAACAGAAGAATCAGTTGGATATGACCTCTGCCTCCCCTATCAAGTAGTAATCCGACCCAGGAGTACCAGGACCTTTGACCTCCAAATTGCACTTGCCATATCACCAGGACTCTATGGTCAACTGGCATCAAGATCATCTTTGGCAGCTAAAGGAATTACCGTGGAAAGAGGAGTCATTGATCAAGACTACCGAGGCTCCCTCAAGGTTATCATCTGCAACAATGGAAGGACCCATCAAAACTTCAGCCCTCTGCAAGCTATTTGTCAGATACTCTTCATTAAGACCTCACAGCCTACCATTCAAGAGGTAAAGCAGCTAGACAGTACCGAGAGAGGACAAGGAGGATTCAGAAGCACAAACAGAGACCATCCGGCCCCACCCACCGAGGTCCATGTAGCAAGAGTCGCCCAGTTCAGGCAAATGAGGCCCCACTTCTGCCGCCCCATCCGAGCAAGAGAGGAAATCATCCTGCAGCCATATCAGCAACGAGGCCTTGACGTGCACCTCCCAGTGAAAGCTGACAACCTGATTTTCGAACCATCGATGGAGCTTTGGGAGAAGTATCACCTGCTCCTGGCCGAGGAACGAATTTATGACCAGATATCACCAATCCACATCCCTATCAGAAACATGGGCTTCGAGGTAATCACCATCCCCAAAGGAACAATACTGGAATATTTCGAACCACTGATAGACACCTATGAAGAAGAAGTCTATGAATTTTTGGGAAACGGCAAGCTCTCTCCGGTGAGACTGACGGTACCAGGGAGGAAGACTCAGCAAAATCAGCGATCAAAGCCGTCGACATCGAGACAAATCTAACCAAGGAACAACAACAGCAGATACAGGAGTTGATAGAAGAATACAAGGACGCAGTTTGACCTCGCTCCTTTCTCCGCTACCATACCGGTCACAAGGTATGGCAGGCAACCAGCCGAGTCCCCTTTTCCCACCTCACAACCCCCTCTACCTTGGTGCAGTTTGCTGTACCTGTTGCAGGGCAGTGGGAGGAAGGCAATAGTGATGAGTTGTCCCTCTTTCGGTGTTAGATCGGTGTTTTCTCCACTTTTTTGCAGTTCTGGTGCCTCCAGCTGCGTCTGGGGTGCACCCGTCTTGGCGTGGCGCTTTTCTCCCTTTGTCGTCGTCAACAAGGTATCGTCTCAGTGTGTCATGGGCTGCGTAGGGAGTCGGCCGACCATGGGCATCAAGTGCCAGTGTAGGTTACCTGCAGGTTTTCGGTGTCTGTGGTGGGGCCCTCTGAGTTTTGGTGAGCTTCCTGGCAAGTGCGGTTCTGGCATAGGTGACTGCTTTCTGGGTGGAGTCGGGTGGGAGGGGAGATAACCGTCACAGATAGGCAGAAGGGCGATAACAGTGGACCAGTAGGGTGCCAGGCTAGTGACGGCTATCGGGGTGTGGCGGGTGCTGATTCGGTGGGGCCTTCTGATTGGTCGGCAGGGGGTGGGGCTGTACCCAACTAGAACTGAGAGCTGACACAGTGATGCGATCGAGGCCCGCAGGCTTGGGAAGTGGGGCCTTCCTTTTCTGGCGATACCCGACTGGAACCGGGAGCTGACGCGGCGACGTGATCGAGGCCCGCAGGATCGGGGAGGGGGATAGGGGTTTTCCCCTATCCCCTGTGTAAGTCCTTGGGAGGGGGGTTCTATGTGTTAGTCCTTGTTATCTGTTGGTCGGTTGGGGGGTTTTATTTTGTCTCGGGCTTTCATTTGGGGCTTGGGGGGCTAGTTCTTATTTGGTCTTAGCGTAGCTAGATCTGGCGCGATCATTTCGGGGAGTTCCATAGTCTGGCCTACATATCGTTGGGACGGGGGTACGAAACACTACTCTTGCATAGCTGGGACGGTGAGACCGCTGGACAATAGGATAGTCTAGGACAATGGGGGGTTGGCACTCGGGGGGGG
>RQIL01014765.1:0-10902 GCA_003951145.1 Jimgerdemannia lactiflua | reverse complement strand
AAAAAAAAATAAAAAAAAAGATTTAATATAAATTGGCATAAAGTCATGTGGATATATACTGACTTGTAATTCTAACAGATTTTCTCTTTAATAGGTTTCATAGGTGATAGGGTTAGTCAAGTAATCAGAACTGAGAGGTCTTCAGAAATACTTTATCTTTAGAGGGATCAATTGTCCTTAGTTTCATTTAATGATATTATAGATATCTTTCATAATATATCCAACTAGTGACATTTGCAGAATATATTCATCTGATTGCAGCAAGCTTCTTGTGGGTATGATATACTCTAGATATTTCTTATTGATCTTTTGTATCATATGTATTATCAATTTGGCCATAGGTTAGAGTGCTATCCATTTCAGAGATACATAGTAACTCAGAGATAGAGAAAAGTAGATTTATACTTATAGAAGAGTTCTCAGTATTTACAAATAATGAGTTTCTGATATTGAGACATTTCTAGCATATTAGTATTATGGTGGCAATTAACTATATCTTTAAGGAGGCATCTGATTTGATGATAGCTTAAGAGTTATCTGATTCAATGGGCTTTATTAATTATATTCAGAACATTTTATCTGGCTTTTACAAAGTAGCAGATTACTAGGCTGTAGAAATTTCTTAGAGACAGAGATTCTATAATAGAGTTGATAATGATAATCCAAATATTAGTATAGAAATAGTTATAGATCTCAGTAGACATAATTAGTATATATATGAGGTTTTGTTTATTTGGTTGGGATTTATTTCATTCTGGTATTTAAATATTCAATATTCAATATATTCAGTTTAAATATTCTTTGATCTTAATTAGTAAGATTCTGTTTTTATAAATCTTGTATTCCATGACTTCAAATTAACTCAGCTTCACAATCTTGTACCCTGTGACATTGAATTGACTCAGCCTTGTGATCTTGGCATGTGATTTCCAGATTAGTTCTGAGAGTGACATGTGATTTCAGTGGCTTGGAGATTGTGTGCTTACATCTTGAGTAGGGAAAGTGGAGCTGAGGTTACAACAACTCAGTACAGAGGGTATTTATACAAGTTTCTTTGGCTATGGTTAATGTGATGTTCTGAATTTGTCCATATGCGGATATACTATATGACATCTCTGTGACTATGTTGGAATTTACGTTGGAAATTCCAGTGGTTTGTTGGAATGTAATGAACCGTTACACAATCTGTTCCGTGGCCAAAAAGGAAAAATGCTCAGTGAAGGGGGGGGTAATCGATCACCCCCCGCGGTCCCCTCGCAGGCGCACTCGATGGTTTACTTTTGGCATGTGGGTGCACCACGCCGTGGATGATACAGAGTCTGCGAGTCGCTCTCTCTTGATTCACGTGCGAGTCTACGTGTGAGTCTCACCTTTATTGGCTCTATGCGGACAGTTCAATGCTTCTCACATATATGTCCCAGTGCGTCTCTTATCTTCGTGCAAGTAAAATTCACAGCACTAAACTGAATGTTTTTCCTACTCGAATTTAGGGTAAGTCATTTGCAATGAATATGCAGGCGAGATATGTGGGCAATATTCAAAGGAAAATGATGCGAATAAAACCAACAGATTTTAATAAAGCGGAAAGACACCAAATGGCCATGGTTTCAATGTTCGTCTTATATGTATCAGCTCGTGCTTGGCCAGTATGCAGACCCTTACTGTACAGCATCTCGTTACATCTACCTTTTATAATTTTTAACCATATGTTTTAAAACCGCGATAACTATCTGAAAGGAAAGCCTTTTTAAATTGGCAATTGAAAACGTTACAGGCCAAGAGAAAAATGCACCTAATATTTTTGGAATTTCAACATGTCACACCAACTCACGCCACCGCGCGTAGCTAGAACTTTGCTCTTCCAGCCGACGCATCCTTTTACGAACCGGGCGCGGAGGCATGGGCTTTCCAGCCATGGCTCGGTTAAAATACGGCAACTGCGAGGTGAGCCATCCTTGGACGATGTTCGAGGAATTCAACCGAGATTTGGCCTGGCGTTCCTCCGACTTTGCTATTTTCTTGCTGCGCCTGCTCCTATGCCCACCTTGACTGAAGTTCGCAGATCTTGTGGGCAGGATCTCGGCATCAGCAGCCCACGTGACGGTCTTCCTCTTCGTCGACAGCAAAGTGAGGGCGTGTGGCAGGGCAGTAATGGCGTGTGGCAGGGAGTCGGCGAGGTATTCGACCCGGGATTTGATCATGGATTTCACCATGCATTTGGCCGTATATTTGGAAAGCCACGGTGCGGGAATCTTGGGCAGGGGTTCTGGATCCGGGGGAGGCAGGGATGGAAACGGGTGCTTGCGTACGAGATTTTCCACGAGGACGGTACCTTCCATCAACACTTCCTCCTCACAGTCGGTGACACTCTGCATATAATTACTCCGCATATCATCCTCGTTCCTGTCGGTCTCAAACTCCAAACCCCCCATCACCTTCTGCACGAGATCATCCCAACAGCAGACGTATCCCCATTTGCTGATGCCGTCATCGGCGATGATGTTCATGGGAAAGGGTGGGGCCTGGCCATAGGCGCGCTGGTACATGTCATACAGAAGGTCTGGGTCGCGTAGATCGTGGGAGCAGAGGATGCGCAGGCGTGACACAAGTATGCGGAAGATTGGTGTTTTCATGCGGAGAGACGGAGGAGCGCGTAAAGTGAGAGTCAGGAAGGTGAACGGAGTTGGGGAGACGCTGTTGGTAAGATGGACGAGGGAGAGAAGAGGGGGCTTTGGCGATGTGGAAGCGAGGAGAGCGTGGTGGATCAGGGGGTGCTGGGAGGAGGAGGCGTGAGGAAAGGTAGACGTGGTTGAATGAGCAGGTTGGTCAAAACTTTGATATTCATTGTATATAATATATATAATAGTCCATCCCACCCCAATGTCAATTTTCGTCGACACCTACCAGCCCATTCTCATACCCCTCCCCCCCGTACTTCCCCAAGGCGCGGCGGTATTTATGAAAGTACCATTCTTCCAGTCCGTCGGCGGGCACGAAATGTGCGTCGTCGAAGGCGCGGACCACTTTGTGGGCGGTCTCCGGGTTGTGAGGGTCATCCCAGCAGTAAGCGACCCGTGCGGTCGCAGGGTTGCGAGGAGCGTGTGGAAAGGGAGGTTTATGTGAAGCGGAGTCTCGGACGGAACCGGCTCCAACTTGTTTGGAGAGCCGTGTGTATAGCACTGTTTCCGTTGGCATTGGTTGGTCGGTTGGTTGGTCGGTCGAGTCTGGTCGGTCGGTTGGTCAATCGGTTGGTCTGGTCGGTTGGTTGGTCTGGTCGGTTGGTTGGTCTGGTCGGTTGGTTGGTCTGGTCGGTTGGTTGGTCTGGTCGGTTGGTTGGTCTGGTCGGTCGGTTTCTAAAGGTTTTAATAATGAAACCGAGTCATAAAAATTTTAGTCAGTGACGTCGTGCATCACCTGTTATATATTTTATATTTGAAGGTTAACAGGATTCGCAATTATATATTTTTTTAAAAAAAGAAAATATGCTTGAAGAGCGCAAGGTAATTAGGTGGTCCCGGCGCGAGTTCGGTTCAACATAATTACGTAATCCAAGATGTACACCACATTGAATCGGAGCTTTATACCGACAACGTATTATTTTACATTGAATCCCAAGTATTTCTTTGCGCAACGACACATACTGCTCGGCAACCGACCCTGATCCAGATATATATACCCAACTCGTGGTCCAGGGTTGAACACAAATTGCTCCGGTCGAGTTTGCCGCTGCAATTGTCCTTTGACAGTATCAATAGTACTTAGAACCACGTCGTGAGATACATATTCTATAACCTGATAGCTAGCATCATGTAAATAAACACATTTTTCATCATAAAGTTTTGAATAATCTTGTTCAGTTTGGCATTATATATGAAATTTGAAATTAATTCAAAAGTTATAACATTATTTACTAGATCGAATAAGGAGAAATGATTAGCTGATTATAATTATCTATAGAATAGCAATTAGTAATTGTTTATTTAATTGCAATTATCTTCGAGTAATAATGAGCTACCAAACAATCATTACATACTAGTTATTAGAGGATAATTACCAACAATTACCAGTGGCGAAATGATACTGTTCCGTCCATTTGGTGTCCTCCAACGGCGATGATTGCAGCATTATCCAAAGAGGTATTTTTTTCGCGGTAAGCTTGTAGGTTGCAAGTTCTCGGCGAATGGAGGCTGGGCGTAGCATTTCGGGTGGGGAAGAAGAAAAAGGGGTGAAAAGAGGGGGGAGCACAAAAATGGGTATTATGGGCGTATTATAAGGCGGGATAAAAAAACAAAATGAATTGAATTTTGGCTCTCGAAACCTTTCTATCCCTTGCACAAAAATTCACCGCCGAGAACGCCCCACGGCTACACAATGGACCGTGCTTGCAACGATAAACCACTGTTATCGCTCTGCCAAAATTCCCACTCCGACCCTTCCTTACACGGAGGTACACTCCTTCAAGAACGCACCTATAGTTCCGGCTCCAATGATGAACTGTTTAAATCTCCTCCAACCTGGCGTGTTTCTTCGAAGCAATTGTGTATATACATATTTTTCACAGTTCAACGGTGACATACACAATATTTAAAAAGCTTCAAATATTTGAACGTGTCATAGACGAGCGCCTATTTAAAAGACAGGTCTTAAACCATGGCTGCCAAAATATTAATTTTGCGAAATGTTACATGGCATATTCCGGGTTTGACGGCATTCCCAACGGCAAAACAACTACTTTTGCACACTTATAATCAAAATAAATTTTCGCGAAAAGAAAACCATTGAATATGGCTTGACGGCAGAGACAAGAACAGCATGAAAGGTATTTTGTGGAAATCGTTTTATTTTCTCATACTCGAAAACCAGCAAGCTCCCGAAAGGACCTGGATATAGTTCGTTGGAAACCGCAAAAGGTCACACCAATCAAGACAAGTGTAATCGTCATCTTTCATGTTGCCTTCATCAGGCACGACCTGGCGCTTTTTCCTGAATTTTTTGACAATGTTGGCAACTCGACACCTATTATTGAAGGGATCCTAAAAGGGATAACGCGCTAAAGACACGTCGCGACCACCAAAGAGCGCGCATCTCTCTCTGGTAACTTTCTCATTACACAAATTCCACACACACTTTTGATACACTTTTCATCATTTCTTGGAGAAAACTTTTAAGGCAATGGCAACCAAGCAAGGCTCTGGTAAGCATACTGGTGTGGGCCTTCAAGTGGCAGTATAGCAAGGGAGGGAGAGGTTTGGGGCAGGGGTTTTTTGGAATATTGATGAGTGGAGGAGTAGGAGGGGGGCAGGAGGTGAGCAAAAAGGCTAGAGATAGGGAAGCAGTGAGCTTCATGATGGCAGTCAAGAATGGCAGTGGGGGAGAAGGTACTAGATAGTGGGGAAGGGGAAGGGGAAGTCTGGAAGTACTGGAGAAGCACTCTCTGGGGGAGAGAAGGGGGGGGCTGCGGGAGGTATGACTGGCATAGTGGCTGGGACTACTGATGGTGGTGTAATGGCCAATCTGGAAAAAAATCCAGATGTGATGCTGATGGTGGCAAGGGAAGCCAGGGGGGATCAGGACTGGTGTACAGGGCTGATCTGTTAGATGGTGTAACAGACCTAGTGGTGATATCATTGCTCAAAAAGTTAATCTTGAAATTTGCAGTCACAGTGAGCTTCTGAGACCTGGTGGTGATGGCAAAGATGATTTTGGGGCTGCTGGGGAAGCAGCTGGTGGATGTGGCATCAGTGAAGTTCCTGAAGGGGCTAGAGAGAGTTGAAGTTGGATTTGTGAAGAAGAAATATCTGGTAGAGGCTCTGTCAAAGGAGATTATGGTGGGTGAGGTTGTGTTTCTAATATTGAGGTGCTTGTGCTAGGACCCTAGAGTGGTGCACCTAGTGGTCAAGGGGGTCCCTACAGTGTCAGTAGAGGAGATAAGGAGCAGGGTCAGTGAGGTGATAAAGGAGTATGGGGATGTTATTGATATTAGATTCTAGATGTGGGAGGGGATGATATTCAGGACAGAAGATATAGAGGTGAGACTGAGAGTAGCTGGGAGAGAGGAGTTGGGGAAGGCATGTGACTGGCCAAGGGCCTTGAAGTGGGGCCCAGTTGAGTACAAGGTATCAAGGGTGAGGGGGACTGAAGAGGAGGAAGAATATTTACTAATGATATTATAGGAGCTGGAAGGGGCTGTGGAGCAGAGGGCAAGGGCCTGGGAGGCCTTTGAGGATGTGGTAGTAGTGGAGGAAATGGATGGCAGGAAGGTGCAAGTGGATAAAAAGACATAGGAGAGGGAGCAGGGGAGGCAGTTGTAGAAGAATTTACTGGCAAGCTTTAAGAAGAAGACAGGTGCAGAGTTGGTGCCTCCACCAGAGTTTGCTGGAAGCCTTGAGATTTTACAGCATGCCCTCTAGCAGAAGAAGATCAATAGTGAAGATGAACCTGGGTTCTTCTTTAATTTGGATGAGGAGGAGGGAGACCAGGCTGGAACAGGAGAGATCTCAATTAGTATTCTAGTGGAAGAGGCTGAGAGAGAGGATGTGGCAAAAGGGGGACACAGCAAGTGAGCTTTGGAGTTCCAGATATCACATGTGGAGGGTTGGTAGTTGAAGTAGAGGGAGAGTGACCTGGGGCAGCTGAAGGAGAGGAGGATGAGGATGTTAGGGGAGCCAGGGAGAGTAAGAGGCCCGGGACCCCAGGTATTGGTTGCATCAGAGGGGCAGGATAGTTGCTGGCTACAATCAATGATCTGGCAGCAGATAGCTTGTGGAGGTGGACTTCCACATTCTGGGGCAGGCAGAGTGGAAGTGCATCATGGCAGAAGAGAGAGTGGTGGACAAGCTGTTGATGGAGGTGATAGTGATACTGCTGATAGAGGAAGGATATGAGGTGGATATAAGGAGGGAAGCAGAGTTGAGAGAGACATCTGGGAGAATTGTAGAAGACTGTTGGGTAGAGAAGGATGGAGCTGAATTGTGGCAGCCAGTCTGTGAGGACTATAGGGAAGAAGTAGAGAAGAAAGATGTTAAGGATATTCAGAAGATTGTGGCTGCATTGGAAAGGAAAGAGATTGAGGAAGATGAGATAGAGGCTGAGCAGCTATTGGACTTGTCTAGGATGGACATTGAGCTGGAAAACTGAAGGGGCTGGGAAAGTTATACTATTTACAAACAATATTTCTTATGAATAGTGCAATGAATATTTTATCTCTGAATGGCAATGGATTATGGGGTGGGGGGCAATAACAGAATCTATTTAAATAGTTATAGAGCTCTGAAGCTGATCTGTTTCTTCTGCAGGATGTGAGATGTGAGAAGGAGGTGGACAGGCTGAATTGGACGAAAGAATGGGGAGGAGCAGTGGAATGGCATGGAAGGGTTGGGATCTTGATTCAAAAAGGCAAAGGAGAATTGGTAGACATTAGGGGTTAGGGCAAATGTCTTGTGTGGGGAATGTGGAGGAGGCCAGGGTGAGGCCCAATAGAGATGGGCTCATGCTACTGTCTGGCAGTCAGGGGAGAGAGGATTGACTGGTTGGAAGGCCTGCTAGAGGATGGATCACTGATGAAAGCCAGGGTGGACATTCTGAGTGGGAATTTCAATATGGTGTGAGATACTGTTGTGGATTGGTCAGATGGGGGAGCAGGAGTGGTTGGCCACAGTGGTGGGCTGGGTGGGTGTGAGGAGATTGAGAGGCTGAGTTCTCTGGAAGATGCAGGGAGGGTGAGGTGGGGAGCAGATAAGGTCTTCACACATTAGGTTGATGGACTGGGGATGAGAATTGACTGGGTGCTCTTGGCAGACTGATGGGGAGAGGGTGTTTGGCAGAAATTTGGTATGGTCTGGTGTCTCTGATTGGACCACTGGGGGGTGATCGGGCAGGGGAATTTTGGGGCAAGTGGGGAGGGGCCTGGATATTGGCGACTTAATTATGCACTACTGGAGGATGGGGATCTGTGGGAGAAGTGGGAGGTGGGGGTGGTGGCCAGTATTACCAGATGGAGGGAAGAGGGGGCCTCAGTGAGTCTCTGGTGGGTGAATTTGAAAGAAGTGGCTAGTATGTAGTGGGGTGAAGCTGGGAGGCAGAGAGAGAGGCTCCAACAGAGAAAGGAAGTTTGGGCATCCAGTAGGATGGAACAGCTGCTAGGGTAGTGGTCAGATTTGAAGAGAAGCAGGAATGAGAAGAAGAAGGACTGGAGAGTGGTACAGGTGAGGATGGAGATTGAGGAGCCAAAGAGGATGGAGAGGATGGAGGAGGAGAGCTGAGTGTAGGGCATGGTGGCAAGGCTTAGGTTGCAGGGGCTGGAGGAAGGAGAAAGGCCAACCAAGTATCTCTCTTGATTGCTGAGGGCAAGGAGAGTGAAGTAGAGTGGGAGGGGATAATCAGAGGAGATGGCCACTTAGTGACTGGGATCCAGGGGATCCTTGGGGAGCTTAAGGGTCGTTGGGGGAAGTTGTGGAGTGAGGAGGAAGGAGGTGTGGACAGTGAGGCCATTGCAAAATGCTTGGAGAACTAGTGCCTCCCAGAGGTGGAGGGGCTTGGGGATCTGACAAGACTGGTGAGAGAGGAGGAGATTCTGTATGTCCTGGCAGCTACTAAGACAGGGACTGCCCCTGGAGAGGATGGGCTGCCATGGGACTTCTGGAAGAAGATGGTGAAGGTAGAGGAGCTGTGCCAGGAGATGAGAGATATGTGTGAAGGGGTGATTGAGTCAGGATCTTGGCTGGGTGGTCAGAAGCTGAGATTGGTGGCACTTCTTTACAAGAACAAGAGACAGAGAGAGGACTGAAAGAATTGGTAACTGATCATGCTCCTGGACATGGACAAAAAGCTGGTCAAGAAGGTGCTGGTAGCAAGACTGCAAGTGGTAGTACAGCAGATCCTAGGTAAGGAGCAGCGAGGCTTTGTTAGGAGAAGGTTGATTAGGGATGGCATGGCTTGGGTGCATGGGGTTATTGAAGGGGTGAGGGCTGCTAGAGTGGATAGCAGGCTGGTTTTCTTGAACCAAGAGAAAGCTTATGACAGACTATAGTGAGTCTGGCTGGGGAAAGTACTGGAGAGGATTGGGATACCAGAGGAGCTGGGGAATGCAATTGTCCGCCTTCTGGAGGGTAGTCAGGCAGCAATCATGGTGAATGGACACAGGGGAGCAGCCTTTTCCCTGGGGCAGGGGGTTCTCCAGGGAGACCCCCTGTCACCCATTCTGCATACTCTGTCCTTGGGGCCATTGCTGGACAGAATCAGGAGGAGAGTCGAAGGGCTGACTGTACTGGGTGTGAATTGGAAAGTGGGGGCCTTTGCAGATGATATGGTGGTGGGCCTGGGTATCATTGCAGATGTGGCAGAGCTTAAGGAGACTGTAGGATGGTATGAACTGTGCTCTGGACAGAATCTGAACTAGTACAAGTGTGAAACAATGGTGTTGGGAAATGGATTGGTTGGAGGGGACATTATTGGAACAATCATCTCCCCTGGGGAGGCAGTGTGGTACCTGGGGATCTTTCTCTCAGTATATGGGTCTGTCCTGCCTAAGGCTTGGTGGGAGGCTAAGGTGGGAGTGTGGGGAGATATGCTGAGGAGCTGGAGAGGGCAACATATCTCTCTGGCTAGTAGGGTGACTATTTTGAATATTTACTAGATACTAAAGCTATAGTATTTGGTATACTATTTGGACTTTCTGACATTGGTGGTCAAGAGGTTACTGAAGCTGGCAAGAGAGTGAATTTGGGCAGGCCACTGAAGTCAGATTAATTGGGAGGTCTTGGCAACACCAGTGGAGAGGAGGGGCCTGGGCCTGGTGGATTTCCCAACCCATCTGCACTGCATTCATACCTGGTGGTTGAAGAGGATAGCAGTGCTGAAAGGGGGTGGATGAGTCCCACTGATGCAGAAGGTGTGGTAGACAAGGTATGCCCCCTGGGGGTCTCCTGGAGACCTTTCAACATTGGTGGAAGGGAGAGAAAGTAAAAGGCTCTAGTATAGGGGGTTCTGGTGGGGGGTGGCTGAGGGGGCACATAGAATTGGTATTAGGTGAGAGGGCCATGCTGTGGCAGAGCAGCAGGGGAGAGGGGGTTGGCAGTAGCATAGACTGCTGCTGGGCAGGGCACTGGTATTGGACTTTGATTTGGGAGATGGGGTGGAAAGTCAGGGTGGTAGGGGGCAGGACCTTTGGCCAGATGGATGGCAGCATGTGGGGATCAGAGAGGAGTGGGACTAGAGAGGACTGTGGACTTGGGTCTGGAGATGAAGATATGGCTACCCCCCAAGTTTTGGGTGGTGTGGTGGGGAGTGCTGAGGTGAAATATAATGTTGAACTTCAGGTCTGAGCATCTGGTCCCAGGGAGGGCCTTCAAGTGTGAAGAATGTCAAGGAGTAGGACAGGAGGAGGGGGTGGTACAGACCCCAGAACATTGGCTAGGAGAGTGCAAGGTACTGAACAAGTTCTGGAAGATGGTAGGAGGTAGATTGGGTGGGTATTACAGAAGTTGTGGGATTAGTCACTGGGAGATATTAAAGAAGAGAATGCTGGGGAGTGTTGGTGATGAATGGTTTATATTGGAGTGGGCATTGGCAATTGGGGTTGGCCTTATAGATCACTGGCAGGCAGTGTTTGAGGAGGGCAGACTGATGTTGAAGGAGGAGAAAAGGGCAAAGTAGGAGGGATTATTAGTTGACCTACTGTCAGAGTGGCAGAAAGGGTGGGGCATACAGGGGGGTTACTGTTGGAAATTGGTAGAGACCATATGTACCAAGAGTGAGGAGAGGGTATGAGTGGTGGGAGAGGAGATTGTGTTTGCAAGAGTAGAGGTGGGGGGGTGGGTGATAGAGGGAGTGGGATAGGGTAGAGTTGGGAGGAGGCTACCAGTATTGTATGAGGATACCTTTGATGTTATAAATAGTTAATAA
>RQIL01014754.1:0-10903 GCA_003951145.1 Jimgerdemannia lactiflua | reverse complement strand
TTTTATTTTTTTTATTATAAAACAAAGTTGAAGATAGAGGTATGATTTGTTAATATAATAAGGTAGTGTACAGTGGTTAAAAAATGGTGGTAAGGTTAAGTAGAAAAATCAAAAGGTGTTTGTGTGAAACAAGATGAAATATGGAAGCAAATAAATTGTTTTCCAAGGCTAGGTGCAATTGATCTGCAACCTGCCAATGGCACTCTGGGGGAGGAGTGGTATTTATTCAAAAAACTTTTCATAAATATATGAGATCATTGGTGCAGATACAGATCTGGTTATTCCAAATCTGTATAAGTCCAATGTGACATAATACTTGCTTTTGGTGACACAATAGTCACAAAGATCATCATCAAGTATGCATATGATAGGACCATTAAAAACTCCAATAGTAGCATAGAGAAAAGGTACCAGTTATGTGATCAATCATTATACAATAAAGCAATACAAAAAACAGAACTAGGGTAAGAGCAGTCATGGATCACATGATGCTCCTTATAGGTTTAAAAACCTAAAAATCACTCACACCTGAAGTCAGGCTTAGAGCCTTATGACCAGAGCAGAGTAGAGCCTCAGCACTAGAGTGAATGAAGTGAGCAAAGATAGCCAGGCATTATATAGCATAGATATGCAGGTGTCAGGCCTAGAGCCTTGTACCACAGATTGCAGTGATTTTTCACATTTTTAAACATTAAGCGGTATGTGCAACAGTCCAGTCTCTAGAGGTCTTAGAGAAAAACTGGTGTTTGAAATAGCATTAAGAATAGTATACCCATTCTTCTATATAATAATAGGTCAACAGGTGGTTGTTGGAAAACCAAAGCATGAACAAGTGGTACATAGTTCCTTATCAGGTTATTGATGTAGCCATCAGCCCGTGTTATATAGAATGATAAGAAGTGGGGGTGGAAAAGAGGTAGTGGGAATTGAGGGGTAGGAAGGAAGAAGAACTGTAAATAATTTAGTTTGAACTTCAAGCCAATCTATCAAACTCAGTTGAGTGATAACAACATCAATGGGATAACCTTTTCTTTGTACTAGGAAGTCAGTAAGAGACTGATATTCATCAAGTTAATCACAGTAAGATGAGCAGAGAAGTAATAGATAGCAGGCTTTATTTGAAATATATAGATAGAGCATCTTCCTGAGATGATTACTCAACCAGTTAACAAACTGAGTACTATATGGAAATTTTGCAAAGCAGCCTGTATGGAACAGTGCAATATGGATTTCTAAGTCCAAATAGTGGCATGGTCTGGCAGACAAGGGTTTCTATTCAATATGATGATGCAGAGGATAAATGGTAGTAAAAATTGAGGTTAGATCCATAATTGTAGGTGTAAAGACAATAAGATCATCAATAAAATAGCAGAATCATAACCTAGCAGTGACAGCTCAGGAAAGTTTAGAATCCAGCTGTTGCAAAGCACATAATTCATAAGCAAACCCAACTAAATTAGTAAGATCTGGAGCATAATTAGTGCTCATCGCAATGCCAGTAATCAAGTGAAAGCTACTGATGGCAGATTGAAAGGTTGTATGAATCATCACTATATGGACTAGGCCAAGAATAACATCAAGTAGTATAGTGCTGGGTGGAAATGCTACATTCAAAAGAAAAGTAAGGCAGTCAATATACTCATTTATCATGATCCAGTATAGAATGCAGTAAAATCACCTATAGCAATATAAGCAGAATTGATTACATAAAAGTGTTCTGATCAAGATAGTTGAAGCAGCTCAAGTGTATCATATAAAGGTGAGTATCATGAGTAACTCTCAGCACTATACAGATGGGCAGCTCAAAGATGGAGAAAGCATGATAGGAAATGTGAAATCTCAGTAATTGGAGAGTTAAATGCACCTACAATGGGTCTCTATGCTACCTTTGCTCCTTTGTGTATCTTGGGCAAAACATGAAACATAGAGAGCTTCAATTCATAGGACTCCATAAGATGGTTGAAGATCTTGAGAGAATCAGGACCTTCCAGAAACTTGACCAGGCTGAGTAAATCCATTCTTACCAATGTGATAACTTCTTGAAGTATCAACACATTATGTACATATGTGGGATTGTGCAGAAGAGACTGAAGACCATTAAGATATAGTTGATGTGGCAATATGGCAAATCCTAAATTCTTGTTGGTAAGATAGACTATAAAGTTGTTATAAGAACAGACATCTTTTAAAAGATGTTGGAACTTCTTTGGTATGGCCAGGGCAGACATACTTGTTATGGGCTGACAAGGTCGATTTAATACAGACATCATATGCCATATGATTTGCATACTTTCCATATATGTTGGCAGATGCCATTTAGATGGCACCCAGGCTGAGATTTCTGGGACATTAGTAGTATTACCCATAGAGGTCCAGAACGTCACCAAATCAAGTCGACATCAAAAAGATATGATCGATAATGGATCTATGACAGAGTTCATTACAGTTATGCTGGAGAGAACAAACTTTGGACCAAAGTTCAGAAGGTACATTCAGGAAATCGAAGAAGATTTTCAGGCTAGAGACCTCTAGTTTTTTGAGGCTAGAGGACAGAGGTCACCAGCATTATGCCAGATAACATGATATTTGGCAGTAGTGTACTTATTGCATTATGGTACAAATGTCCTAGTGGCACTCTTATCAGAGTGGCTCAAAGTCGATGAGCAGCTTGATCCAGAGGTTGTAGAAACAGTTAGAGAGAGTGATTTCACCCTTAGATACTTGACCTCTTTTACAGAACCTTTGTTGGTGTGGGGGCTAGGGGGCAAGGCCCCTGGTGGGTAGTGGTATGCACACCAAGGTGACCAGAACAGTTGCAGCAGGTGGCAACTAAAGGAGTGAGAACAGGGACAGCTTTCTTCTTGGAAGCAGCCTTCATGGCACCTATAGACATAGCTTGAGTGGTGACTTAGGATTGGGCAGTCTTGTTCTTCTTCTTTGGCTGCTTTACAGTGGCAGCAAAGCTATGTTTTTGAGTACCTGGAGTAATGATCTTGGGGTGTGACACTAACTCCTCAGCAATAGCCTTGTGGACAGCAGCTTGAATCTTATCTTGCAGGAAGGAGTACAAGGTGACAGTCAGGCAGACAGTAGTGGCAGCAGCCTTAGCAGTGGTGGCAGTCATAAGTCATTCAGACTGATATATAATGACATCATTTTCACAAAGGAAGAGATTAATCTTCACTCGATTAGTGGCAGTAAGGAGAGCAACATTGCGACCCTCTCCCTGTATCATATCTTCATCAATCCCAAATAAATTTAGGCTCTCTATTGAGACACTGACAGCATTATTGATTTTGGCATACTGGTCCTTAGCATGTACCATAGCTGAGGCAATAAAATTCTTAGTAATATCAATCACAGCACAGATATAGAGGAGGGCTTTCTTTGAAGTGATAACCAAAGCAGCATGTAACATTTTAGTGTAGTTTATTTCTTTTCTTTGTCTTTCTAGTACTTTCCATAACCTTCCAGTACATTCTGAATGATTAGAAATCCTTTCTTGGCACTAAGCCACAGCTAGAATATTCTTGTCACTTCCATTTCAGTCTTAGCTAGTCATGGAACTTCATGGAATATTATGGATCTTTATTTGTCATCATTGCTGAGATCCTTCCTCTTGGCATTTCCTTTGATTACTCAGATCCTTCTGGATCCTTCTTTCAGATCTTGTATAAATATCCTCTCTGTTCTCATAAATAAAGCTTAGAATATTTTCTCTCAGAAACTACAAAATCTTTCTGAACTCTTAGTAACTCTTTGAGCTACTTTGAACTACTAGAATCAAGTTACTTTCTCATTTAAGAAACCAGAACCATTATACTTAGTAGCAGCAGTTAAGTTACACCTTGCCTAAATAAGAAACCTCTCAAGAGCTAGTTAAACACTATGTCTATAGACTCCAATGCTGATGCCTGGGACAACAACACCTACAATACCCCTTATAGCAACTATGTCCTACATAATACACCCTATATTCAGCAAGAAGAAGAGAAGGAATAGCAAATTCCTACTCAGTCATCTGGGACTCTAGAAAGCCTCTTGTATACCACATTGGCTCAAATTTCCCAACTTCAAGAATGTCTAGACAAGAAGGAGGGCAAAGCTCCTGCACAGTCTACATCTATACCTACAATGGTATCTCCAACTGCAGTCACCATCAAGCCTTAGAAGCCTGATACCTTTGATGGCCAAAGAGGAGGACTGTCTACCAATACTTGGCTTTTCCAATTGGAGCAGTATAGTGAACTGACCAATCTGGATGAAGCAGTACTAGTCCAATTTGCTGCCATACTTCTCTGAGGGAATGCTGCAATCTGGTAGTAAAATCATGTCCAGAATACAAGATTCTCTAGCTGAATCAAGATCTGGGGTGAATTCTCAGATGCTATTAAGGGCCAATTCAAACCTGTCAACAGCACCAAGGTTATGCAAGACCATCTGGTGAAAGTCAAAAAACTCAAGTCTGTGCAAGCATACAATGTACAATTCCTGTCTATTCTTCTGGAGCTACCTCATATCACCAAAGATGAGAAGGTCAACAAGTACATCTGAGGTCTCAAAGGACAAACCTGAGTTCATGTTGAACTAAAAGAACTCAAAGACCTAGACACTGCAATGAAAATTGCTAATAGATTCGATATCATTACCTATGGCAGCTGCTTTGAGCAGAAGAGACTGCTATTCAACAATAACCACAGAGGGGAGGAAACCAAAATCAGAACTACTAGACCTGTCCTCATGGATCTAGACACCATTGATAAGAACAAGAAGAACAAGCTTACACCTAAGGAGAAGGAGCACCTCAAGAAGGCTAGAGCCTGCTTCTTTTGCCAACAGCCTGACCACATCACCACTAAATGTCCCAAAAAGACTGCTGAACCCAAAAGGATCCTGGTCCTGTCCAAAGATACCCAAGGTCAACAAGTCAAACAAGAAGTTATACTCAATATTATACAAGTCAACCCCAAGGCCCAGATTCCTTAAACACAGTCAGAAGGAGCCATTGGTTTAGACCTTCAATCCATTCAATAAGTCACTATCCCTGCTCATGAAAGAAGGCTCATTCCAACTGGCCTTGCAGTCAAAATACCCAAGGAACATTATGCAAGAATTATACCAAGATCTGGTCTCAGTACTGAATATCAGTACTGGAGTCATTGACCCTGACTTCTGAGAAGAAATGCAAGTCCTACTAGTCAACTACAAGGACCAGCCTTATACCATCAATGAAGGTGACAGAATTGCACAGCTCATTCTGGAATGAGCCACCCTGCCTGCCATCAAGGAAGTTACTAAGTTGTCTCTAACCAAGTGAGATCAGAAAGGCTTTGGCAGCACTGATCAAGTTGCTAGCATAGCCAAGAACCAAGCTAACTCAATGCTCATCTTCAAAGACCTAGTTAAAGGTCAAGAACTAGACATTCTCATAGACAGTGGAGCTGTTGGAAACTTCATCAATAAGAACCTCATCGATAAGCTCAAGATTCTCACCAAGCTAGCTGGCAAGAATGGTGGAGTTGTCACTGCTGATGGCACCACTCTACCAATTGACTCAATTGCCACTAAACTTCTCCTCAAAATTCAGAAGTACTGGGAACATTTAGATTTTGAAGTGGTACCCCTAGAAGATCATGATCTGATCTTAGGCAAACCCTAGCTTACACAGCACAACCCATACATTAATTGGACCAAGAATGAAGTCACCCTAATTCAAGATGGAGTCAACATTACAATCAAGCCAGATAAGACTCAGACGAAAACTCCAATTACCACTCTTTTGGCAATCCAGTTCAAGAAGGCCCTCAAGAAAGCTACCTGTGCCTTTGTTATACTGATCCGACCCAAGAAAGAAGACAAGAAGCTATCAATCAGTGAAAGTGTCAAGCTACTGCTGAACAAGTATAAGGATGTCTTTCTGGACAAACTACCTGGTCTTCTGCCATCAAGAGACCATGATCATGAAATCAAGCTGGCATCTGATGTGGCTATTCCTAAGAAGAAGATATACCACATGTCACTACTTGAAATTGAAGCAGTCAAGAAGGAACTCAATGAACTCATCGAGTGAGGAGCCATTCAGCCAAGCAAGTCACCCTTTGGCTCTCCAGTCCTATTTGTCAAGAAGAAGGATGATACCTTGTAAATATGCATAGACTACTGTGCACTTAACAAGATTACTGTCAATAATCATTACCCACTGCTGCTCATCGACCAAATATTTGATGCTCTCAAGAATGCCAAATACTTCACCAAGATTGACCTTACCTCTGGGTATCACCAAATTCACATCAAACCAGAAGACATATTCAAAACAGTATTCATGATACCATTTGGACTATACAAATTTCTAGTCATGGCCTTTGGTCTCACCAATGAACCAGCAATCTTCCAAGACCTCATGCAGACTGTCTTCAAGGATCAGCTCTATATCTTTGTACTTGTGTACATTGATGACATCCTGATCTTCAGTGGCACTGAAGAAGAATATCTCAAACACCTTGAACAAGTCCTCAAGATCCTCTGCAAACACAAGCTTTATGTAAAGCTTAAGAAGTATGAGTTCTTCAAAGATCAAGTTGAATATCTTAGACACATTGTATCAGTCAAAGGAATTCAAGTTGATCCAAGGAAAATACAAGCCATTGAACAGTGGCCTGTATCAGTAAACCTCACTGAAATTAGGTCCCTTCTTGGTCTGGCTGGATACTACTATCGATTTGTCAAGAACTTCTCTGGTATAGCAGAATCCTTAACAAACCTCCTGTGAAAGGAACCCAACTCTGACCACTATGTTCCCTATATCTGGGACAACTTCTATCAACAAGCCTTTCAAGAACTCAAGAACTGTCTGACCTATGCACCTGTCCTTAGAAACATGGACCCAAACTTGAAGTTCACAATTACTACTGATGCATTCAACTTCACAATTAGTGTAGTCATCTCCCAAGATGATGGACAAGAATACAGATCTATTGCCTTTGAGTCAAGTAAATTGTCCCCTACAGAACAAAAGCTAGCTACTTATGAAAAGGAACTTCTGGCAATCATTCATGCCCTTAAGACCTAGCAACACTACCTAGAAGGAGTTGAGTTTGATGTGATCACAGATCATAGAACATTAACACCCAACCAACTCTTTCCTATCAATAAGCCAAGTGGAGTCAGTTACTTCAGACCTTTACCCCGAATATTATCTATAAGCCTGGCAAAACCCTGGTTGTACCAGACATACTCTCAAGAAGGCCTGACCTTGCTGCCATTTTATAAGTCACCATAGCATCTGAATTCCTTAATCAGATCAAGATGGCATATGAATAAGACTCTCTGGTTCTACAAAAGAACACCAAGGAATTTAGAGACAAGTATATCTTTAAGGACAACCTTATGTACTATCAAGATAAGGTCTATATTTCTGCAAACCCTGAACTATGATACAAGATCCTTTATGAATATCATGACTCCCCACTAGCTGGTCACCTTGGAACTGAGAAGACCATCAAGAATATTCAACAAGACTATTACTGGCCCAACATGCTCAAGGAAATCAAAGAGTATGTTCAAAGTTGTAATCTTTGCCAAAGAAACAAATCAAGCAATCAAACACTCACTGGTCTTCTACAACTATTGCCAATTCTGACCAAGAAGTTTGAGCAAGTCACAATGGACTTCATTGTACAACTCCCACAAACCAAATCAGGCTATAATGCCATCATTGTATTTGTGGACCATCTCACTAAGATTATAATCGCCAAGCCAACCACCACTAATGCCACTACCTCTGAAATTGCAAAAATTGTCTTCAAGTCTGTCTTCTGCCAATATGGGCTTCTCTGAGTAATTATCAGTGACTGTGACCCCAAATTCACAAGTCACTTCTGGCAAGTACTCTTCAAGACTCTTGGAACTCAAATCACTATGTCCACTGCCTTCTACCCTCAAACTGATGGACAAACTGAGTGAATGAACAGAATACTTAAACAAATGCTCAGAAACTATATGTCTTATGAACAAGATGATTGGGACCACTACCTGACCTATGCTAAGTTCGCCTACAACAATGCAGTCCAATCATCTACTGGTCTTTCTCCTTTTCAGTTACTATATGTCAAAAACCCGAGACCCCTATAAATCTAGTCTCATTCCAGCAATCCAGTCATACACAAGTCCCCACTGCTTAGAACTTTATTGACAAAATGAATTCCCTTCTCAAGATCACTACCATGAATCTGCAAAAGGCTCAACAACATCAAGCTAAGTATGCAGATAAGAAATAACATAATGTCAACTATACTATTGGAGATATGATTCTACTCAAAGTTGATAATATCAAGACCCAATCTCAAGTCAACTGCCAGTCAGCCAAATTCTAACCCAAGTACCTTGGATTCTTCGAGATCACTGAGCAAGTCTCTACCTACTCCTACCATCTCAGTCTGCTGACAACCATGTATATACATCCAGTATTCCATGTGTCACAACTCAAGGCCTGGAACCAGTCACCCCCTTACCCTGGCCAAATTCTGACACCCTCAGCACCAGTTATGGTTGAAGACCACATTGAGTACAAAGTTGAGAAAATCTTAGACAAATAAGTCTGATACTATCACACAGAATACCTAGTTAAGTGGATGGGCTACCCTGAATACAATGCTACCTGGGAATCTGCCGCCAATCTCAAGAACTCCCAAGACCTCATTTAAAAGTTTGAGCAAAAAGAAACTCATTGACTGCCCATGAGGTTCTCCTCTTGGATAGTAGATGACATACTGTACTGATCAGGTACATTATGTATCAGGGCACTCTAAGGGATATAGCATCAGCAACAAGATCTATAGAAGAACTCTGTAAATCCTGCAACTAATGAGATTCAAACCAATTCTCATCTGATCAAGATAATACTTTGGCCCTCACCTTATATAAGGATGGCTGGTCCTTACCAATGAGCCAATATATTTTATTTGTGTTTTCTTTTGGTTTTATTTTCTTATATTACCTTCCAAATTCAATAAGGACATTAATTCTTAAGGAAGGGAAGATGTAATATTTTAAATATTTTAGCATAGTTTATTTCTTTTCTTTGTCTTTCTAGTACTTTCCATAACCTTCCAAATGATTAGAAATTCTTTCTTGGTACCAAGCCATAGCTAGAACATTCTTGTCACTTTCATTCCAGTCTTAGCTAGTCATGGAACTTCATGGAACATTGCAGATCTTTATTTGTCATCATTGTCAAGAATCTTCCTCTTGGTATTTTCTTTGATTACTCAGATCCTTCTGGATCCTTCTTTCAGATCTTGTATAAATATCCTCTCTGTTCTCATAAATAAAGCTCAGAATATTTTCTCCCAGAAACCATAAGATCTTCCTGAACTCTTAGTAACTCTTCAAGCTACTTTGAACTACTAGAATCAAGTTACTTCCTCATTTAAGAAACTAGAACTGTTACACAGTAGCTTGCTCTGCCTCAGGCAGAGCAGCAATGGTAGCAGTGACCTTCTTGGAGGCAGTGAACTTCCAATTAACAGCCTGTTTCCTCAAAAGGAGTGAGCAGCACTCTCATGCAGAACACACCTTAAGGTACTTAAGTAGTCTGGTGCAAGTAGCATGAAATAGAAGAGGGACCTCAGTGGCAGTAGTAGTGAGGAATATGGCCAGATTGTCAAAGAATGCCAAATTGGCAAAGCTGGGGACAGCACCAGAATAATTGATATGCATATCTTCTATCATATTGTATATTATAAAATGAAGTTAAAGATAGAGGTATGGTTTATTAACATGATAAGATGGTGTATAGTGGTTAAAAAATAGTGATAAGGTTAAGCAGAAAAATCAAAAGATATTTGTGTGAAACAAGATAGAGTGTGGAAGCAAATAAATTGTTTTCTGAGGCTAGGTGCAATTGATCTACAATCTGTCAACAGCACTCTGGGGGAGGGGTGGTATTTATTCAAAAAACATTTTATAAATATATGAGATTATTGGTATAGATGCAGATTAGGTCATTCCAAATCTGTATGAGTCCAATGTGACACAACACTTGCTCTTGGTGATACAACAGTCACAAAGATCATTGTTAAGTATACATGTAATAGGCCATTAAAAACTCTGATAGTAGTACAAAGAAAAGGTACTAGTTATATGATCAATCATTATACAATAAAGCAATGCAAAAAATAAAACTAGGGCAAGAGCAGTCACAGATAACGTGATGCTTCTTATAGGTTTAAAAACGTGAAAAATCACTGCAACCTGCAGTGTGAGGCTCTGGGCCTGATGCCTGCATACCTACACTGTATGATATCTGGCTACCTCTACTCACTTCATTCACTCCAGTGATGAGGCTCTACTCTGCTCCAGTTACAAGGCTCTAGATCTGACATCTGCACCTTTGGGTGTGAGTGATTTTTAGGTTTTTAAATCTATAAGGAGCATCATGTGATCTGTGACTGCTCTTGCCCTAGTTCTGTTTTTTGCATTGCTTTATTGTATAATGATTGATTACATGACCAGTACCTTTTCTCTATACTACTATTGGAGTTTTTAATAGCCCCATCATATGCATACTTGATAATAATCTTTGTGACTGTTGTGTCACCAAGAGCAAGCATTGTATCACATTGGACTCATATAGATTTGGAATGACCCAATCTATATCTATACTAATGATCTTATATGTTTATGAAAAGTTTTTTGAATAAATACCACCCCTCCCCCAGGGTACTATTGGCAGATTGCAGATCAATTGTACTTAGCCTTGAAAAACAATTTATTCACTTCTATGCTCTGTCTTGTTTCATACAAATATCTTTTGATTTTTCTGCTTGATCTTGTCACCATTTTTTAACTGCTGTATACCACCTTATTGTATTAACAAACCATACCTTTATCTTCAACTTCATTT
>RQIL01014743.1:0-10904 GCA_003951145.1 Jimgerdemannia lactiflua | reverse complement strand
TCTTGGAGTCTTTTCCCAAAGTTTCTCAAAAACTTAAGTTGGTTTATCTTACACTAGACTTCTCATCATTCAGATAAAAGCCAATTGACTGAGGTTTATTCACTCTAAGAATATGGGTTATTTATACAAGTTTGCTAGCTATAGGGGGGGGCGGCTAAGGTATACTATGTTGTGGCGAGCATTTGCTATGCTATTGGCTTGCCGGCGGTGAAGGGGGTTTGCTGGATAAGGATATGGATGTAACGCTGAACACAGATGCACTATTGGCTTGCCGGCGGCGAGGAGCTTACTGTTCTTACATTATCAGTGGCGACGGGTTACTTGCTGTGCGATTGGCTTGCTGGCAGTGAGGACTTCGGTGATTTATGTCATGAGGGTTAGGGTCTTGTGCCGCTGACAAGAAATGTTTGGGGGTGGCTATCTGTTATGGGGAGTTATTTGTAAGTGCAGATCTGTACTTTAAAGGGTATAGTACCCTTCGTCAGTGGCAAACAAATCATCTTGCTGGATTGTGACTTTGTCATTCCGCTCTTCGAAAGGGGGAAGTGCTGGCCAAGAGGTGAGGGGATAGAATAGTGGCCAATCGTCTTCAACAATATTCTCCAATCCTTGAATGGCTTGGATATAGACAGAGGATTGGTAAACTCTCTGCTGCTCTTCTTCTTCCTCAGAGGACTCGTCGGTTTCAGTGTCAGATGGGGCTGCTTTGAGAGTGGGGTCTTGGGGTTCTTCAACTTCCTCCTCTTCAAAGGTAGGGACTTCTTGAGTCTCTTCTTGATTCGGCTCCCAAATGATGTGGTGTAAATTGAGGTTAACAGGGTGGTGGGTAGTGGGAGTTGCTCCAGCAGGTACTTCCATAGTAATGGGCGGTCCTTCGAATATCTCCATGAGGCTCATGAGATGGCCTTGGTGGTTGTCTCAGAGGGGAGTAGTATGGAAACCTGGCAAAGTGGGTTCGGTTTGTTGGCTTCCCACTGTGATGCAGTTGTTTCCAATATAATCAGCTACTTCGGATTCCACCCAGTTGACTTCTTTGATGGTGAAGTAGACAATATTCCTAGCAGTTACTCCTTGCAAGTGCGCGATGGCCCAGGGAACATGGCAGAAGATTTGGTGGATACAGAGGGCTCTCTTGATAAGCCAGCTGGTAGTTAACAATTCGGTGGCAAGGTTTTCCCAGTCATTTTCTTGGGTCTCATTGCGGAGGCAGTGGCCAATCTCATAGTCGTGCCAGAGAGTCATCCAGTCAGTTGTGTCCTTGAGCTACTGAGTCATAATGTACCGGTAGTTGATAAAGTGTCCAAGGTCTTCGGTATAGAAGTTCAGATGGTCTATAGTATCTGGGCACCAGATAGCCTGCTTGATGGCATTGAAGACAATGGTCTTGGGACTTGGCAAAGGGGTAGAGCAGCGAGAGGTCTGGTTGGAATAGTGGGTGAGAGGCATTATGTGTAGAGTACTTGTTCTTTAGTGGCGGTTCTTGAGGCTGAGGCTGGGTCCTTTAAATAATGTGGTCTTCATTTCGGCTCGGATTATCTTGTCTCTTTTTGGTGCGATCACTTGACGGTTTTGGCTGATCATAGGTTGTTATGCCATAATGTCATCTGATCCTAGCAGTCACAGAGTACTCTGAATTTGGACATGGTCGATTGTAGACATCACAATAAATAGATTATTCTGAAGAAATTGAAGATATAAATTGTCATCATTTATTAAAGATGATATATAAAGATACAACCACTCACTTAATATATTATAACAAACTATAAAAATGTAGATATCTCATAATTAGTCAGATGATATGAAATAAGCTGGATGATATGAATACTTAATATAGTATAGTAATTAGTACAGTAATCATTGCTATAGAAAACTATATAAATAACTTAAGTAATCAAAGAAGAGAATAATGTGGACAGTAACCATCCACCAGACAGTAGCTATTCACTTAAATACACTATAAATAGCCAATCTATAGTTAGCCAGATACATAGCAACTAGATAGCAACTATAATATATAAAATACTCCAAAGATAAGAGTAAATAAACCTTAGTCTGAAATTGAATCCAAAGTAAAAAATAAGTCTGCCTACTATATTTCAAGAAATATGCCTACCAAGAACTACTTGATTTTAAAGAAATTGGATTATAATACTTAGGAGAAATACTTACTCTAAAGCCACTACTAGGAGATTATAAGCTTGGTATCTCATTTCCACTCCAGTTTACTTTCTAATATAAAGCCTGAAAAGTCTGCCAAGTTCAAGTAAAGAACTTTGCTACTATTTGAGTAGTCTGCTACTTAAGAAATAAGCTGCCATTTTTAAGAGAAAGTCTACCATTTGGTCCACTTATTAGAATAAACCTAAAAAATCCATATTATTCATTTATATTGTTCTACATTTTGTCTGCTGATCTGTCATACCTTGCAGAATCTGTCTCATTCCAACCATCTCATTTAATTTATATTATTTGAAGAACTTATATTATTCAAACTACATACATTGCTTAGTTTATATTATTCAAAAGACTACATTATTCAAGAAACCTGCATACTGCATTTAGACTACTTACCTGAATAAAAAGAGAAATCTGATTACTCATTATCTAAGATCCAGAAACTGTACTCTTAAGAAAATTATTATATATAAAGAACTCACACCTTTAAGGAAATCTGTCAAATTCAAGAAATTCAACCATCTGGGTCATATAAAATTACCTATTACTCAAGAAGAAAGTCTACTTACTCACAACCCAAGAATACTGCCAAATTAGGAAATTACTTATAGAATTCTTCAGAAGTTGAATATTATATCACTAAAGACCGATACTAGTACCAAATCTATAAACTTGAATATTTTATAAAGTAACTGAGAGCTCAAGCCAATCTATACAGTTACCTAATCTTGTAATTAGTACTCTCAAATGAATCAAATCAATTTGAATCAAATTGAATTGAAGTTGATTCAAATCAAATCGAATTGGGGATTTTTGTATTCAAATTGAATTCGAATCGAATTGAATTTGAATTGAATTGAGGTCTAATTTAATTCGATTCAAATTGAATTAAGGGTCCAATTTGAATTAGTCAAATCGAATTGAATGTCAATTCAAAATTCTTGGTGGCTTACTAATTACATCAGTTCTTTATTTGAAAGATATATCATATATAATATGATGGTATAGCCAAATTTGGAGAAAGGAAATAGGGAATAGACACTTGAATGCACTTAGTCTCAAAATAGTATAGTCATATAGTTAGCAGTCTCTGATCTAGACACTGTTGAGATCAAGCATCCCAATTTAGTATAGTATTTAGACATTGTCTAAATGACTCATAACTTAGCAATGTAACCCAACAGCCATTTTATAGCTAGCAAACTTGTATAAATAACTCAGTATCTTCAAGTGAATAAACCTCAGATCGAAAGTGTTAGAAAAAGAACAAGTAAACTGATAAAGGGACTTTCAGGGTTACCTCTTTAAACACATTTGGCCTCAAGGAACTACTGACTCTAGGAGTCAAGAAGACAAGAATTCAAGATAAAGAAATCTGATATACTTGCCTGACTTAGCATCTGCTATGTTACAACTTGGTGCCCATTGACTGGTGATTCAAGACGAATCCCTCACTTTCAAGCTGAATAATGAACAACCGCAATAAGAACCCACACAACACAATCAGACAGAATGGATATGAGACCACCTGTATTCCATGGATACACCTCTGATGAATCAATCATCATCTTCATCAATGATTTCGAGCAATATGCTGCTGTAAGGACCTTAACTGCAGCACAATAAGTAGCCCTACTCCCCATAAGCCTTAGAGGCCCAGTAAGAACTGCGTTTACTACAGCCAACATCCAAGGAGCTGATGATCCAGCAAGACTCCTGGCCTTCAAGACCTGGCTCTGAGCTACCTACTATACAGATGAAATCAAACAAGTACTCAAAGATCAATTGAATACTATTTGTTAAGGAATGTCCAAAGACCCAAACACATACTACACAAGAATCCAACATCAGATAGTTCTTGCTGACTACTCTGATGCAGTTCAAGACCAAGTGGCTGAGAATACTTTTATGAAAGGCATTCACCAAAAAATCACCTTGGCTATTCGATCCACCCCAGTAGTATTGAACCTGGCACAGAAGGTCACCTATGCCCAAAGATATTGGACTGCCAGACACCCTCAAGGTCATATAATAGAAAGAATAACCAGAGTAAAAATCGAACAAGCACTAAGAGTTACCAATACAGTCCTGGCCACTGTGGTCAACAGGAATATCCAACAATAACTACAACCTCAAGAGTAGCACAAGGCTGACCCAATGGAGGAATTGGTCAAACAGTTTACAGAAATGACTACACACCTGAGTGATGTGGTCAAAGAATTCAAGAAGAAGCCGGTATAGAAGTTTGCCACCACAAATGACAGATGATCAGTAACATGCTACAGGTGTGGAGAAGAAGGCCACTATGCCTCTGAAATTCCGACTTTCAGATAACAAATGAGGACAGGAATCTCAGATATTGGCAAGGACCAAGGCTGGAGAATAGTTGAAGCCAATAATGCACAAGAAGACTCAGATGAAGAGA
Source organism: Jimgerdemannia lactiflua (assembly GCA_003951145.1). Classification (NCBI taxonomy): domain Eukaryota; kingdom Fungi; phylum Mucoromycota; class Endogonomycetes; order Endogonales; family Endogonaceae; genus Jimgerdemannia; species Jimgerdemannia lactiflua. The sequence continues at coordinate 6,301 of RQIL01014743.1, read as the reverse complement.
GCAAAGATAATCAGAAAACATCAGCTTATGCCACTTGTCAGATTGAAGACCAAGTCTTTGAAGCCATCATTGATACTGGAGCTGGAGGATATCTCATCACCAAAAAGGCTGTAGACTGCTTGGGTTGGGAAATAGAAGAAACCACCAAATTGGTATTTGTCACAGCAGACGGGACATGAGCAATACTCTTGGGAAAGATCCGAGATATACCAATCAAGTTTGAAGAAGCCACTATCCCAGTGGATGTCATTGTCACCAATGCAACTAACTATGATATCCTTATCAGCAATCAATGGCTTCACAAAGCCAAGGCAATAATCAATCTCAGTGCACAGAAGATGCAGATCATCTACTGGGGAAAGAAGATCAGAATTCCCATCAATGTCTACAAAGGAGTCCACCCCGAGATGGAGAAAGAGTAAGAAGAAGAAGCCTATATGGTTACTACAAGGAAAGAAAAAGGCAAGCAGCTGTCAGACAAAGAATGGTATGCAAGAATCACAGATGGATATGCTCTACAAGGAAGGTACCCCCATAGTGAAGGAATGTACTGTGCCCAACACTTGGACCACTATTATTCTTGCATTATTGAGGTAAAGAAGATTACCAACAGGCCAAAAAGGAACCAGGAGGAACCTGAAGATGGACCACCAGAACTATCAGACAATAGTGAAGATGAGGAGGAAGATATCATGGTCAAAATACAAAGAATTCACCCTGATACAGTCATGCCTCAGTACAAATCAGAAAATGCAGCTGGAATGGATCTATCTACCACTACCCATACAATCCTCGAACCACAGACCACCACCATCCTCAGAACAGGAATCAAAGTAACTATCCCGCCAAACTATATTGGAATCCTCAAGACAAGAAGCAGCTTGGCAAAAAGCAAAATATCTATAGAAGGAGGAGTCATTGACTCAGACTATACAGGAGAAATCCTCCTCCTTGCAAGGAATCACAACCCAACAATTCCATTCGAAGTAAGGAAGAAGGATCAGTTAGCACAGATACTCATCCTACCTGTCCTTAACCCAAGGATCAAGGAAGTCACAAATATCAGACAAACTGAGCGAGAAAGAGCTGGATTTGACTCTACAGGAAAAGGAGTCTTTGCAGCAATCAAGATTACTGAACTAGAGCACAAGAAGGAGGAGAGCCAAGACAAACACACCTACATAGTTGGAAGGAACTTCCCCCTCAGGAAAGAATTAGCAGATCTCTTACATACATTTGAAGATGTACTGGCCACAGACTTCAAGGACATCAAGACCAAGAAACCTCTATTCTATCATGATGTTAACACAGGAAGTACAAAGCCAATCTATCAGAAGGCCTGCCCTATTCCACTAGCATACAGGGAATAGCTCAAGATGGAAATCAAGAAGATGGAGGAATCCAGTATCATTAAAAAAGCTAGTAGCCCCTGGTCATCACCTATTGTTCTAGCACCAAAGAAAGGAAGCCAACTAGGAGAATTCATACCAAGGCTCTGTACAGACTACTGAAGACTCAATGAAGTCACAGAAAAAGACAGACAACCATTGCTCAATATCGGCAACATCCTCATCATGCTGGGAAATGAAGCATAATTCTACACCACTCTGGATCTATTCTCAGGATTTTATCAAATCAGCCTTACATCTGAAGCCAGCAAAAGATCAGCCTTTATCACCCCCGATGGAACTTATATCTATCTCTGCATGCCCTTTGGAATGTGTAATGCACCAGCAAGTTTTCAGCAAATGATGAATAGCATCTTCAGAGATGTCATGGAAAAATGAATGATGGTATATGTGGATAATGTGATCATCTTCAGTCAGATAGCCAAGGAACACTTGGAACACATCGAGGAAATCGTCAGAAGGCTCCGCAAGCACAGCCTCTACATCAAGCCCAAGAAATGCAAATTTGGAGAAGAAGAAATTGTATACCTCGGACACATCATCAACTATGAAGGAACACACACTGATCCAGCAAAGATCAAGGCAGTGGCAGCATACTCAGTACCCACCAGCATCACTGAAGCTTGGGCCTTTATGGGTCTTGCCTCCTACTACAGAAGATTCATCCGAAGATTCTCCCACATCGCCAGTCCCATTTATGACCTGTTCAGAAAAGAGGTCAGATTCCAGTGGACACAACAGCAGCAACTAGCCTTCAATGAACTCAAGACCAGGTTGACCCAGGCCCCAATCTTAAGAAGGCCTGACTGGAATCAAGAATTCATCCTGCAGACAGACGCCAGTGCAATGGGACTCAGAGCTGTCCTTGCTCAAAAGAAGAATGGTGCCAAATATATGGTAGCTTATCTCAGCAGTGGTACCTATGGAGCTGAGCAATCCTACAAATCATATAAGCTGGAATGTCTTGCAGTTATTTGGGCCATAGAGAAGTTCCACTACTACTTGGCTAGAAGACACTTCACTATCCAGACAGATCACTCAGCACTCACCTGGCTACTCACTACCAGCAAGTCAAAAGAAATCTATGCCCAATGGATCATAAAACTGCAAGCCTATGATGTCATAATCACCCATCACCCCTGAAGAACAAATGCCAATGCTGATGCCCTCTCATAGATGCCCTGAAGGACCCAACCCCCATACAATCATTATGAATAAGAAGCTGTACTACAGAATTATCAGCTACTTGGGACAGTGAAAGATGCTCCCACATCTGGAAGAATGGACAAAAACAATTATTAATCAGACATGGAAACAATTCGAAACAGATAGAGAAACACTCAAGAAAGAATAGCAATTAGTCATTCCCGAGCACCAGAAGAATCAAGTGATGAAGGAAGTACATGAGCAAGGCCATGTAGGAGGAACCAACACATATGATAAAGCAAAAAGAACCATGTGGTGGCCAGGAATGGAAAAAGACATCAGGCAATTTGTCAGAACCTGTGACAAATGCCAAAAACAGAAACAAGACTGATGGAATCAAGCCCCTGGATCAGCAGATATTGAACCAATACTATTTGCCCACATAGCAATGGATGTAATTGGCCCTCTACCTCTGATATTGACAGGCAACTGATATGTCATTATAATTGTAGACCTTTTTATAAAATAGATAGAAGTGGACCTCTTAAGGAAGCCAATGCACAGTCAATTGCTGATTTCTTCCACAGAGAAATCATCTGCTGGTTCAAGACCCCAAAGCAAGTTACCACAGACAGAGGAACAGAATTTGTCAACCAGTTCCACGAAATTCTCTATAAGTATAAGGTCCAGCATATCAAGACCACAGCTTATTACCTACAAGGAAACGGACAAGCAGAAAGAACCAATAAGACCCTCAAGAACATCATCGCCAAGATCTGTGACAAATACGGAAACTGGGACCACTATCTTCCAATAGCATTATCCACTCTGCAGGATATATGATTACAAAGCACCCACTTCACACCATGAGAAATGCTATTCGGTGAAGAAAGTTCTAGTGGAAGTTTGTCAGTAAGTAATGATGTAATTTGGAAGCATGTGGATATGGAGATATGGAGATTGCATCAAATTAGGAAAAAAAGCAGAAGGTTACATCATCAAGGCGCAGGCACTATAACAGAACAATGTGGAAAAGATCCATAAGCCCCTGGAGATTATCAAGATAGGGGATGAAGTCCTGGTGTATCAGAATATGGTAGAAGCTTCTTGGTCATGAAAACTAGAGCCTAAGTGGGAAGGACCTTATCTGGTACAAGATATAAAAGGAACTACTTTCTGGCTACGAAAGCCCTCAGGCACAATAATTCCCACTACCATCTACTGAAACTGACTCAAGAAGTATCATGGCCAGCAATAAGAGCACTGAAATGGCACTCAAGATCACTAGTGCTGCCCAAAGAGCCATTGAAAGACAATGGCATACCACTGAGCCTCCAACTATAGAGGAATATTATGATAGTATCCAAAGTATTGTACAGACTTCAAGGCCTATCAACATAGAACTGAGTTCCAAGAGTACTTCAAGCTCAGACAAGTACTCAACCAAGACCCAAAGATGACCAAAGAAGATTGGATCGCAGAATGCCAGCTCTCATATACCCAGATCACTATTGCCAAGAGGATTCACAAGCTATTCCGAGAAGATGAACCAGCACTAGTCCATCTGTAAGAAGTAATGCCTACAGACTTTGAAAAGGTAAAGCGATGTCATTGGGAAACAGTGATGCAACAAATCAAACAGTACAAGACTATATAGACTGTTGAAGCCTGGGAGTTTGAATAGATACTTCAAGGATGAACTCATCTATTCAGGAGGAAGTTGTGACAGTATAGCCAAATTTGGAGGAAGGAAATAGGGAATAGACACTTGATCACACTCAGTCCCAAAATAGTATAGCCATATAGTTAGCAGTCTCTGATCTAGACATTGTCTAGAAAATTAGACATTGTCGAGATCGAGCATCCCAATTTAGTATAGTATTTAGACATTGTCTAGAAATATAGATATTGTCTAAATGACTCATAACTTAGCCACATAACCCAACAGCCATTTTATAGCTAGCAAACTTGTATAAATAACCCAGTATCTTCAAGTGAATAAACCTCAGATCGAAAGTGTTAGAAAAAGAACAAGTAAACTGATAAAGGGACTTTCGGGATTACCTCTTTAAACACATTTGGCCTCAAGGAACTACTGACTCTGGGAGTCAAGAAGACAAGAATTCAAGATAAAGAAATTCAATATACTTGCCTGACTTAGTATTCACTATGTTACAATAAATATATAACTGAAATTCACACATAACCAAAATTCACACATAACCAAAATTCACACATAACTGAAATTCATATATAACCAATGTATATTGTAATGTGCTTGGCTCAATAGAGGCAAATTACAAGGTTGGGCAGCTGTGTAGATTGGCTTGAGCCCCCAGTTACTTTGTCAAAAAGCAACAAAATGTTCAGATATTTGGTGTCTAGTGGTATAATATTCAACAGCTGGAGACTTTCTGCATGTGATTTTCTAATTTGGCGGCGTTCTTGGGTAGTGCGGTCTGTGGGACGGTTTCCTGTGAGTGGATTTCCTTCTTTGAGTGATGATGGGTAATTCGTGTGACACGGGCGGTCCTGTGTGTGGCGAATTTGGCGGATTTCCTTAAGGGCTCTCTGAGAACCGACGATCAGTTTCCTTAAGGGTGCAGGTTCTGGATACAGGCTGCTGGCATGACGGCGATCAGGTTTCCTTACGGGTGCGGGTTCTGGATTTCGGGTGATGGGCGATCAGATTCCTTTTCTAGCGGATGAACTAAATGTGGCAGACTTCTTAGGCACAGTCTTCGGACGATGCGGCTAAACGGGCGATGCAGCTTGAGCGGTCGATGCGGCTAAGTGGCATGGACTTTGAACGATGCGGGCGAACGATGCAGGTGATCGGCAGAATGCGGCGGATCAGTGGACAAAAATGTAGATCGGCAGTACGTGGCAGATTGGTGGACTTAAACTGGCGGACTTCTCTTGAAACAGGCGGCAAAGTTCTTCACTCGAACTTGGTGGCAAAACTGGGAAATGGCGGACTTCTGGCTTATCTGGCAAGTGAACCAATCTTTTCTATCGGAAAGTGGACCGGAGTTGGGAATAGAACAATGCTCACAATTTCTTGGCAGTGGCTCGTTGGCAGGTTTCTCCTCCTAAGTGTACCAGACAATTGACTTTTGCTTTTTGAACTTTTGGAACTGAGGTTTATTCACTCTTGTCTCTGGGATATTTTATACATTGTGGTTGCTACCTGGTTGCTATCTGGCTAATTATAGAGTGTTATTTATGGCAGGGTGTTCCTTCAGGGGATGGTGTTCCTTCAGGGGATGGTGTTCCCTCAGGGGACAGTGTTCCCTCAGGTGACAGATTATTCCCCTATTTAGCTATCTGAGTTATTTATACAGTTTTTCCGCAGCAAATAGTTGCTGGGCTGGTTACTATGCTATGCTAATATTCACGTCATCTTGCAATTTGGGTGGTATGTTTTCTTGGTCTGTCACATCAGCCCCCACTAAAGGATGGTCTGTCCCAGACTGTCCTTTAGTCGTCATTCCAGTAAGCATAGGCATCTTCTTCATCCATACCTATACCATCATCTCCTTCTGTATCTGGTTCACTCCATTCTAACTCTGGGTCTGGCTGATCTTCTTGTTCTTCTGGGAATAGGAATTCTACCTGTTGCAAGGTGCTTTGAAAGGTGGCGGCATTCATCTTCTGAATGTCATTGAGGTAGAACTGGGCTTGGAGAAGGGCTCCAACATTTCGTTTATACAGAGTATAAATTCGTTCAGCAGCTACAGCACTCT
>RQIL01014732.1:0-10905 GCA_003951145.1 Jimgerdemannia lactiflua | reverse complement strand
ACTAAAAATTAGTTAATAAATAATCATAAATCAGCTGACAATTTTATATACTATAATAGATATTAAAATTCAAATATAAAAATCTTTTCTTATATAGCAGTTTTGTGATCCAATATATGAGAGTTCTGGTGGATAACCATTGGACAATTAGCCACTGGCCAGCAATTGATCATTACGTGTGTATATGCCTGGCCATTTGAATGCGTGGACCTGTCTTTCCGTAAGGTTTATAAGGGCATTAGGCGTTCAGGTCAATGCTATCCAAAATTACGATGGAATATCTGAAAGAAAGAAAAAAAAATCGTTATATATCCTCTGGATTTGGTCCATAGAAGCTAGCATACTGGGATCACCCAAAGGCTGGTATTGGGGTGTCTTTGTAATACCTACCTGTTCCTGTGGCGAAACAGAAGGCATGTTTTTGATTGATGAACTATATGACGGATCAGGTACATATATAAGAGCTTTCTATAGCGTTGCATCTCATCCTATATAGCATCTCGGAAGAAAATGGTGTTGCATTAAATGGGCTTTCATCTTTCGTTTGTCGATCTGATGCCGATGGTACTCATATTCGCCGGAAATGTCGAGGGCGGATCATATCATGTTGACACTGCTGCCACTGCTTTAAATAACTTCACGTGCATGCGTTAGAAGAGCAAGTTCATGCCCATGTCGGGAATGTGATATCTCTAATTGGCAATCTCTGAAAGATGGTAACGCGTACGTTGGTTTGACACAAAACGACATCTCTTGGCCCGAAGTTACCCTGTTTTCGGATCGGGCCTGTTCCGAGCCTTCAATCCTGCCATTCGAGCTTATGAACATTAGTGGAGGATAGTCACCGATAGAATTGCACAAGTCCTATCCACACAAGCAGAAGCTGGGCGCAGATTTCGCGGGCGCCTTTCGACCAAACGGTTACCAATTATCATTGCCATAAGCTCTATGTGAACAGCATAGGATGAACGTAGATACGTCACATGTTATCGGTTCGGGGTTCGGGGTTCGGGTTACTCGTTCCGGGTACTCCACTGGTGTTTTTTAGTATGGTGTCTGAAGGGGTGACAGCCACAGCCACGGTGAGGCATAGATGTGATTATGTATAAGGGAATGGAGGCGAACCGCGCCACACTGACCGCGGGTTGTGTGACGGCGCGAGTTGACACAAAAAAGAAAAGACTATAAATCCCGCAGCCTAACCCACCCCAACACAACCCCGAACATACACAATGTCAAAAGCCCAGAGCCTCGTTACCGTTCCGTGCAAGTACAAGACTGGCAAGGTCTTAGGTCAGGGTACCTACGCTGTGGTCAAAGGTACGCTTAGGGGGGATTTAGACACGGCGAAAGAAATTGATTACACTAATGTCTTCGGAATCCAAGATTTTATCGCTGTAAAGCCTTTGCTCGAATTTCACTTGCCAACTCTAACACCAAGTTCCACCTCTGTTTTTGATTTTTCACTCTGGCGTATTCGTTTACACGCTGTTTCCACAGAGGCCGTCCACGTAAGCATTCTTTACTATTGTTCAACACCCACCCATTCCACGTCGTAATTAGTTCCCTCGCTTACCCACACACCTTCCCGCACCTCCCTCAGATCGAGACCGGCAAGTACTATGCCGTCAAGGTCATCAACAAGAAGCTTATGGAGGGTCGCGAGCACATGATTAGGAATGAGATCGACGTCCTCAGGCGCATCTCCCAGGAGCACAAGAATATCCTGTCGCTGATCGACTACTTCGAGACCATGAATAACCGTACGTGTTATTGACATATGAGATCCATTGATTTATTTTACTGCTGCCCAAAGTATCGGCCTTATCTTTTGAGGTCTCCATAGTCGAGAGGTTTCTGTGCTTCCCTTTGGTCGCTTCTTCCACGTGTTATTTGATCCATCGTACACCCTCTCTTGCGAATCTTTTTTATTTTATTATTTTCATCTTATCGCGTTCCTACTTTTAGTCTTCCCTATGGTATCTTGCCTTACCCTTCTTCCACCGCCTTCCTGCTTCTTTAACGACATAAACAGTGTACCTTGTCACCGATCTCGCCCTTGGTGGTGAGCTCTTTGATCGCATCTGTAAGAAGGGTTCTTACTTCGAGCGCGACGCAGCCGATCTCGTCCGTACCATCATTGGCGCTGTCGGCCATCTACATGACCACGGGATTGTACATCGCGGTAAGTCTGGTGTTTATTTTTCGCGCAGAAGCTGTGTGACAAGGACAGTGGTAGTGGCCTGATGGGTTGCGGTAAATCTCGAAAACGTATAGATACTAGATTGGGACGTTTTTGATGATGAGGGATGAGAATGAAGAACAATAAGCGGGAGATACGATAATATTTCGGAGAGCACAGAAAATCAAGAAAGAATACTTCGACCGCGAAAACTGATTTATCCTCCATATTACCGATCCTCGATCCTCAGATCTGAAGCCCGAGAATCTCCTCTTCCGTACTCCCGACGAAGACGCGGACCTACTCGTCGCCGATTTCGGTTTGTCGCGCATCATTGACAGTGACAAGTTCCATGTCTTGACCACCACGTGCGGGACGCCGGGTTACATGGTATGTTTTTCATCTCAATACAGCAAAGGTCTAGGGGTTGAGTAGAGCTTGTTGCCGGGTAGGGGTTATGTAATTGTGAATGGAATTGTGCAATTCCAAGAAGTACAGGAACAAATGATAACGCTCAGTTATACTGGCTTATATCATACTAATCACCACCCGCGCGGCCTCCGAATGTTATAAACAGGCTCCCGAAATTTTCAAGAAGATCGGCCACGGCAAGCCTGTGTAAGTACCCGTTTGCGCATCTTTCTTTATCCCCCCATTCCGTTTTTTTGCCAGCACCATGACGTGCATTAGGAATACTCACCGGCGTTGATTTCTTTCTCCATTCAGTGACATGTGGGCCACTGGCGTCATCACCTTCTTCCTTCTCTGCGGCTACACTCCTTTCGAGAGCGAGTCAGCCATCGACGAGATGCACGCGATCATGAACGCCGATTATCAGTTTGACGAGCAGTATTGGTCGAGCGTGAGTAATGAAGGTCGGCATTTAATTATTCCTTTCCCCTAATTATTCTTTTCCTTTCTGGTGGGTGCGTTAGAGATAGGGTGGATGCTCTGTGAGTTTGTGAACGTGAGAAGAGGGGTAAACACACAGTTATGGCGATTTGTTTGTGGCACGGGTAAACCGAGAATAGACTGAAACGATGGAAAATAGTGCAGGGGTTTGGAAACCGGCACCTTGAAATGTTTCCCCTCCCCTTACCCATTTCTCTTTACCACTTCACAGCCAAGGACTTCATCAAGCGCCTTCTAACCACTGACCCCGCCCAACGCCTGACTGCACGCCAAGCTCTTGACCACCCCTGGCTAGCCGTCGCCAAGGATACCACAACAACGACGCAAGACCTGCTCCCTGGTGTACGCAAGAACTTCAATGCCCGCCGCACTTTCAAGAAGGCCGTCGACCTGGTCCGCGTTTCGGTCCACCTTAACCAACGTCACTCGGCCTCCTTCCCGAGGAGGGCCAGCGACGAGGCCCCGGAGAGGACCAGCCTGGACATGGACGGGGTCGTTCCCATAAACGAGCATGTCGAGAACGTGCTGAAAACGGACGACCATTAGGGCGTGGAAATGGATGGGTTGGAAACATGGTCTTGTCGCGTTGAACGCGGGAATTGGGGTCGGGTCGGCGATGGAATTTGTTGAGCAAGTCGTTTATTTCCCCTTTTTTTTTTTCTCTTTTTCCGATGGTGTGATGTTTGTTGCACTCGTTTAACCGCCGCTGACTGATGATTTTGTGGGGTTGGTCAGTTATTTCTTTTCCAAAATCGTTTCCCGTTTAACCGAATCCGTCTGTTGGTCCACATTTTTTCCTTCAAGTAGCAGTGTTTATTTTGGTCTTCGTGTCCCTGTTGGGTGTTTTTATATTTGTTGCTCATATCATTGATGACTTATTGGGGGTATCGACATCGTAAAAATCGTGTTGATGGTTGTCTTGTGATGCTTTGGCGTGGGAGAGAAGGCATTTAGTAATAGTAGGCATATTGCGAACTGAATGACACTCGTGGTGAGATGAGACATTGACCTCTATGGTTGTGGTTTAAGACTATCCTTGTTGCACAATATAAATCAAAATGTTTGAGCGCGTGATCGTTACGAGTATGACATCTATTTCCATCATGACGTTGATCTCATCTCATCTTATTGTTATTTTTACCTTTATTCATCTTTTTTTTTCTTTCTTTTTTTATCTATCTCGACGGTCTGTCCGGGAACAGCGAAACATCGCGGCGTCCGACACCGGCCTTGCGATGAATTATTAAATCCCCACTTATTACTCCTTCTGGATCCAAGCCATTTGCGCCGCGCGCACGGTGTATCAGTTCGCGACATGGTATTCGGATCGTGGTTTATAAATATGTTTCTAGTGAGAGAAATTAGATTCGACGGTCATGTGATTTGGGTGGTAAGGGGCGCACGGGAGCAGGGGTTTGTGGGATGGGAAGCTGGCGGTGCGAGAATTTTTTTTTTTTTGAGGGATCCATTGACAGAATGGGGACCAAAGGAGCAAAACTCCGCTCGTTCAAACTAACTTCGAAGGAATCTTGCCCCCGACCCCAGTAGAAAGGTCGGTATATTTAAATCCGGTTTCTGCGGTGGGCGCAAGGTTGCAAGGTTCGTGATTGGACGAACAGGGGAGGTGTGATGCAACCATGTGTGAGAAGATTCCGGTTGTGAGGTTTGATACTAACAAGGTTTCGTCGTGGCGGGGGATGGTTTTAGGCAACAAGGATGCAGAAATCTTATGATTCATTCGTTTCGGGCATATTTGTTGCCATAAACTGATTAGCCAAAAAACAAAATTCGCAGTCCGTATTTCCGCGGTGCGGCATGGATCCACGCTCCGGATGTCGAAAACCTTTACGCGGAAACGTGAAGGCCGGGGCTGCTCATTTTTGGCGGACCCAAGAATAGACACAAGAAGACAAGAGCCAATCGGAGACCAACTTTTTCTGAAAAGGAGATCGTACAAATGCAGTCAAAAAGACCTTCATCTTTTATCCCTTCTCTTCAAACCTCTCTTTGTTTCATCATCTCTTTCTTTTGATATATATATCTGTGATATCCCCTCCCCTACATTCATACCATATTCAAACCATGAGGTCTCTCTCCCTGACTATCGCCGCCGCCACCACCATCCTTCTGGCCACCCTTTCTACCGTCCATGCCCAGGACGGTACTCCGACGGGAATCACCAACACCGCCCCGAGCACGTATTCCTGCGACACTAAGGTCTGCGTTCCCCCGGCATGCAAATGCGCCTCGCTCAGCCCTCCTGGCGGTTTGGACCCCAAGACCGTCCCGCAGTTCGTCACGATCACTTACGATGACTCCATCCAAGCTGATTTGTTCATTACCGCCCAAAAGTTGCTTGCTGCTGCAAAGTAAGTATTTGATTGCGTGTGTGTGTACCGTTATTCCGTGTGTGTGTGTACCGTTATTCCGTGTGTGTGTGTGTGGGAAGGATAGTGGTGTATGTCGGCCCAGTTGTCAATGGAGTAAACCAACCGACCCCTTCCATTTCTAGGAATCCCAACGGCTGCCCCGCCAGGGGTACCTTCTTCGTCTCTATCCAGTATACCAACTTTGAGCTTGTGGAACAGTGGTACGCCGCCGGCAATGAGGTCGCTGATCACACCTGGACTCACGTTGGCACGCCACCGTCTGGTACGTTCTTTGATCTGCTCTTTATCGAATGTGTTGAATTCTTTTCATACTCTCTAAATCATTAACCAAATCGAACCTTCCTAACCTCCAGAGGAAATCTCTGCCTGCAAGGAGGCCCTGAATTCCTACGCTGGTATTCCCCGCGGCAAGATCCAGGGTTTCCGTGCGCCCTTCCTCAACTATACACTGGGCACGCTTCAGGAGATCGGGCAGCAGGGCTTCATCTACGATTCGTCGTCCACTGCCGTCATCGATGACGCCAACTGGCCCTACACCCTCGACAACGGTTTGGCCAATGACTGCTGGTCCCCCGGACTGTGTACTCCTGGCGCGCTCAAGCTTCCCGGCGTCTGGGAGATTCCCATGCACGCCGTCGTCGACGACACCCAGATCCCCCAGCTCATGGACGTCTATCTCGCCGGCACAAGCGCAAACGTTACCAGCTGGTATAACACCAACTGGCTGAGGCATTACAATGGCAACAGGGCACCGTTCGGGATTTACGTTCACCCTAGTAAGTGTTTGGATGTTTTACTGCCTCGGGATGACCGGAAAAGGTGAAAGATCCCACCTGACCCCCTCGTTAACCCCCATCCACTCCCTCTCCAGCTCACATGACCAATTACGTCGGCCTCCCCGATGCCTCCGGCTACCTCAATACCATGACCTCGATCATCACCACCCTGGCTAGCAACCCCGACGTCTGGTTCGTCACCAATCAGCAACTTCTCGCCTGGATGAAAAATCCAGTTCCCGCCTCGCAACTTGCCTCGCAGTCCTACATGCTGTGCAACCAGCCTGTGATCGCCAAGGAGATCTGCAATGGCCTCGACGACACCAATCAGGGAGTGATTGACAAGAACCTGACCAACCAGTGCTCGTTCAATACCTCAGATTTCCAGACCTGCTTCAACTGCCCCGCCACAGCCCCCACCGCCGCCAACCCCGTCCCTGCCTCCAATGTCGCCGTCGGCTCTCCCAATTACCGTTATCCGCTTCCGGACACGTGCGACACCGTCTGGTGGGATCCCATTGGTAACAACTGCCTGTGCAACTCCTCCACCTGCGCCTGGAAGGACGTGAGCCAACCCATCATCATTAAGAATAGCACCACCAACGGCACCACCAACGGCACCACCAACGGCAACGGCACCGGCAACTCCAACAAAAAGGCCAGTGGCGCCTCGCAGGTCGTGAATACCGTTGGTATGACGATCGCAGCGGTGTTGGGCGCGTTGGCCATCGTGTCGCTGTAAATTCTTTGGGTCCTCAAAAGAACATTTTTTGTCTTGTTCATTTATCATAATAGTTCATTATGTTTGTAACCAGATAGATGGTACATATACCATAATCGTTCGAGTTTCCTTGTATCTTTGCTACGGCTCTTTCTACTGTAACCGTTTGCATGAATACACCCGAAAACAAAGCGAAAATCGTGTTTATCGAATGTCTGGTCTGGCAGCGTCTACATTCGGTTGGGAAGTTTTTACGTCCAATGCTAAACCCGCGAGTCTATCACCAGTAAGAATTTCCTCCCGATGATGGCTAGTGATCCCCATGTTCGTGGCGGTCTTTTGCTCTTCCACATGATTTTTGCATGTTGTCTTAACATTTTGTTTGTATATCCTTTGTTTGTTACATGTTACACAATGCTCCACTAAATAATGTGTAAGCATCCCCAGGTAATTATATCTCAAACACTACTCAAGAACCAGCCCTTTACAAAAAAGGATTGGGTCGTGTTGGGTCGTGAAAAACTCAATACATACGCTCGGAGGATTTTCCTCCAGACTTTGATGGAGCTGTCTTTAGGGCCTTAGGACACCAGTTGGCAGTGGCTAGTAATGGCCAATACTGTCCATCGATGTCCGACTCAGGCCATCCGTTCATAGCTATCGAGTATCCTGAACAACACATCGATCACGGGCATACTGCGTTCATTCAAGTTATATATACATCATTAATTGTACAATAACGCCCCGCGCCAATTCCCCCCATCAGATGGTGGTCCGAGTAAATAAATATTTTATGACTATCCTGCGTCGATTGGAGTCGTGGCATCAAGTCACGTTTATCTACAATAATTACGAAACGATTGTAAATGGATACCGCAGCAGCAGTGTCTACGACAACTCGGAAGTGCCCCCTTCCCCTCCATTATCTCCTTCAATTCCCGTCCCAGCTCCCTCCTCTACATCCGCCTCTGCCACCGTCCCTGCCTCCGTCTCAGAAGCCTGCGTTCCGGCCCGTGAAACCTCCGCCTCCTCTCTCTCCTCCACAGCCGCCCCTTCCGCCAACTGCAACTCCTCGTTCCCAATAAATCCTGGCTCCTGGAACACCACGTCTCCAATAAATCCTGGCTCCTGGAACACCACGTCTCCGGGCTCCCCGAGTCCGAAATCGAGCCCCAGCTCAATTCTCTTGCCGAGCTTGACAACCGGGCATTCGTGATCCCACGCAACGTCGGCGCAAGCGACGCCACATACGCCCATCCCGCACGTCGAGCAGAACCGCCACCCGTGCATACGGCCAGCCCCGTGTTCCGTCGGGCCCTCCGCGTCACGCGCGCACGTCGCCAAACACAGCGCCTCTCGGCACCCCTTCGTCACGCACAGGATCATCGCCCCGCTAGGATCGCATCCGAAGCCGAAGTCGCGTCCGTCCGCAGGCGAGTGGCAGATGGCCGTCTGATTGCAGGTCGTACAGCGGAGGAGGTGTTCTGGGGTAATTAAAGAGGTTGTATGTGTGAGAGGTCTGTGTTGAAAAATCTTTGAGGTAAATCGTAGGGGCGTATATCCGTTATTGTAGCGTGAAGCCCCTTCCACTCTGGAAAGCCCCCCCTTTTTAAAAAAAATAATAATAAATAAATAATAACCATCACCAGATAAAACCAAAAATAGTATGCCCACACCAGTAACCATAAAAAACCAAGGGTCTCCCTCTCCTCCAGCCTTCATTAATATATATATATATACCTTCGCACCACATATCCTCACACTTGACGCAGCTGTGCGTCGGTTTGCAAGATTCGCAATAGCACATGATCGCAAAATCCTTTAGCCTACACCAGCACTTGACAGACTGGCAATGATCGCGTATGCAATTCCCACAATACTGCGTCTGACATCCATCACAGAAGCTCTGGCACACGAGGCACAGCTGTCTCCCGTCGGGCTCGGCATACTCCTTGCACGACGAGCACCGGGTTGTGTAGGCAGAGTAGTAGTTCCTGCACTTTGGGCATACGGACAGGTCGCACGGCGACGAAGGGTCCTCGGTGTAGAACGACGAGGCTGGATCATGGCCCTCGGCGTCGGTGGCCTCCGGCTCCTCGAAAAGAGACGGGCGGTTGGGTAGCCTGAGAAGTTCGAGGCAGCGGCGGACAGTTGCGAGGCTCGTGGCGTCGGCGGCAACGACCGAGGAGGAAGTGCGACCATCATTTTGGAGGTGGAGTTTGGTTAGGCACGGAAGAACTAGGTCCCGGCGGAGGGCGAGGGTTTCGAGGTGGTGCGCCAGGGTGGCTACCTCTACCAAGGGGCAGTCCTTGAGAGACAGAATTTGGAGGTTGTGGCAGGCGGGGAGGATAAGGTCGACGATGGACGCATCAATGTTGTTTGAGCGGGAAAGATCGATGAGGCGAACGTTGGAAAGAACTTTGGGGTTCGAGGAGAGGCTCCCGAGGAGGCTGTAGAGTATGGGAATGGGAATGGGCGTGGGAGTGGTTAAGTCGAGAGGTTTGGTCGTTTGTCCCAAGGCCCTCAATGGACAAGCAACAAAAAGTTCATTTGCGGTTGACACTCACCTCTTAATGTTTTCGTTGACCAGCTCGGACTTTTTTTTGGGCCTGTCATTGAACTCTCTCGCAAAGTCGATATCGCGCCACAACTCGCTCGAGTCATAGATTATGTGGTGCAGCCACTTTGTGGCGGCCGCGAAGCGAACCTTATCGGTCAACCACAGGTATGAAGTGATGGCAACGATGATCTCTATGGGAACTGTAGCAGCGTTTGCGGGCATTGTGGGGTTTGGCGTTGTGTGTGTGGGAGGAAAACGAGTAAGAGATATATAGGTAGCTATGTGGCGCACCCAAGAAAGACTGCGCCCCGGCTTTTGTAGATCGCGGCACCAATAAGGGCAACCCGGAATTTTTAGTCTGAATGCGGAGTGAGTCGCTGAGCTTTAAAGTATCGCCATTTATAAAGCGATTCCGGCCCAGAACAAGAAGCTAGGAACCCCAAGCCTCGCTCATATAGGTGACTAGATTAGCAGTGGCGTATATTCCGCGCGCGCGCAGCTTCGGACCCGTAGATTAGCCCTGTACGCGCGCGCTGCGTCGCCGGGTGGCTCAACCGTGTCTCCAGCGTGATCTAGTACGCAGTAACCGCAGGTCCCCACTTGCGAAGAAACTGGGCGCGTTCTTGACGAGGTCGAAGCGGATTTTTGAAGGGTTGAGCCAAAATGAATTACATCCCGCGCAAGCGGCGGTCCCGAAAAAATGAAAAGTGGAATCGTTTGATTCCTAAGATAATTACTATACCCACTGCTCTTCCAAATATGCTAACCACAACCACCACGATGGAATGGTTCACCATTTCAATCCCCTGACGCCTCGATGCATACGCCACCTCCCCCCAATTTCATCATATTATCTGATATTCGAGCATTCCAAGAATCTGACTAATAATGATACACGCTGGTACCAATTCCAAGTTTCCCAATTGTTTCTGACATGATTGGACGTCTGTTCTCCGATTTCTATGTCGGTATGGTTCATATGCATTTGGGAGATAGAGTTGTTTGTGTGAATTGTGTGGCTCGCTCTCTACGGCATGCCAGCTGAGGGACGTGTGTACGGATGGATTGAGTCGGACTCAGATAGACAGTATTGGCCATTACTAGCCACCGCTACCTTAAGTCATCATAGTCCAACTGGTACTCCTGTAGATGCATGGACACATTGTTTGCAGAATCAACAATTGCTTGCCTTAACCATTGCTGCCTTAACTATTACTTGTCTCAACTATTACTTATTCCAACCATGACTTGCTCCAACCATGACTTATTACTAATTAATACGTAAGATGATATAAGAATAAAGATAATTAGAAAAAAATAAAAGTTATTTAAAACACCTATATAACCATAATAACAAAGAGTCT
>RQIL01014721.1:0-10906 GCA_003951145.1 Jimgerdemannia lactiflua | reverse complement strand
GGTGAAGTAGGATGAGTCAGCCAGTACTGTACTGAGTGGAGAGTATAATGGAGGAAAAAGATCAGCAATCTCTGAAGGGGAGTGTATGGGAGAGGGCCCTTGGATGTGCAGGATGGTAATGGAATTGGCAGATAAGGAGTTGGAGGATGTAGACTTCTAGATAATGAGTGAGAAGGCCTGGAGTGATATCTTGTATAGGGTTAGAGTTGTTGGGAAGTTGATGGCAGAATGCTTGGCAAGACTGTTGAAGGACAAAGGGTATGAGGTGGATACTGTCTGAGAGGTAGAGTTGAAGGAGATGGCAAGGAGGATAGTGGTTACTAGATAGAATACATGAAATGGGGCAGAGTTATGAGAGGCTGCATGTGAGGACTACTGTGTGATAATGGAAGAGAAGAACACAGTGGTAGTGCAAGAGATCTTGGTAGAGTTGGAGCCTAGGAAGGAATCTGAGCTGGAAGCTGAGAGAGAGTTGGATCTATTGAGGATGGACCAGGATCTAGAGATTTAGAGTGGAACTTCAACCCAAACATTATTCAATATAAATAGTACAATCAAAGTTTTTTCACTTAATGTCAATGGGCTGAGGGAATTAGAGAGGTATCAAAACATTTTTGCATGGCTTAAGGATTTGGAAGTGGATGTTTTTTTACTTTAGGATATATGATGTAAAGATGAGAAGGACAAGTTGAACTGGTTGAGAGAGTGGGGTAGGGTGGCGGAATGGTGAGAAAAGGTTAGAATTCTGATAAGAAAGGGCAAAGGAGATCTGAGGGATATTGGGGGCTGGGGAGATCAATTGCTGTAGGGAATATGAGTGAGGCCAGAATGAGGGCCAGTAGTAGTGGGATCTTACTATTGTCTGGCAGAAAGAGAATTGAGAGTAGCTTGGATTGAGGAGTTGTTGGACAGTGGAACTTTGGTAGAGGTTGGAGTTGACATACTTGGAGAAGACTTCAATATGGTTAGGAATACTGCTGTGGATTGCTCTGATGGTGGGCTAGTTGGGGCAGGTAGGAGTAGGGGGCTGGATAGATGAGAGGAGGTAGAGAGATTAAGTGTGTTAGGAGATGCAGGACACCAGAAGTGGGAGAATCAAGCAGTCTTTACCCATTGGGTACATGGACTGGGAATATGGATTGACTGGATCCTCATGACTGACTGTTGGGGAATAGATGTCTGGAGGAAATTGAAGGTGATGTGGTGCCCCTGGTCAGACCACTGGGGGATAGTGGGGCAGAAAACATTTGGGGAAAGTGAGGATGGGTCTGGACATTGGCACCTAAACTGTGCTTTGCTAAAAGACAAGAGGGTGTGGGGATAATAGAGTGTAGAGGTGGCAGACAATATTGTGCATTAGAGGAGAGAAGGTATGGCCATAGGAGATCAGTGGCTGAAGTTGAAGATTACTGCTCAGATATTCTGGAGAGAGGTGGAGAGAGTAAAGGGAAGACTTAGAAGAAAGAAAATAGTGGAAATCTCATGCCAACTAGAGGGCCTTCTATTAGATTCAGCTGGTGGCCATGAGTGTGCTGAGAAGAAAGGTGAGGGGTGGAGAGTGGAGAGAGTGAAGATGGAAATTGAAGAGCTGAAGGCCACCTCAAGAGAGGAAGAGGAGCTACAAGTTTAAGAAATGGTGGCAAGATTGAGGTGGCAGGGGATGGAGGAAGGAGAAAGGCCCATGACATATCTTACCAGACTTTTAAGAGTATGTAAGATGTGGCAGAGGTGGGAGGGTATTATAGAAGAAGATGGAGAAATAGTAACAGAGGTGTAGGGTATTCTGGGCTCTCTCCAGAGAAAATAGAGCAACCTGTGGAGTGAGGAGAAGAGAGGGAAAGATGGAAGAACTATCAAACAGTTCTTGGATGAGTAAACCCCACCAGTGGCTGAGGGGTTAGGGGATCTGACCCACCTCATCCAGGAGGAAGAAATCTTGGAAGTACTGTCAGCTACAAAGAATGGACAGCACCAGAGGAGGATGGTCTGCTATAGGATTTCTGGAAGAAAATGGTAGACATTGAAGGGGTATTTGAGGAGATAAAGGAGATGTATGGAGCTATAATTGACTCAGGAAAATGGCCAGAGGGATAGGAGTTAGGATTAGTGGTGATCTTTTATAAGGATAAGGGACTGAGAGAGGACTGATAGAATTGGAGACTGATCATGCCTTTGAATATGGATTGAAAGTTAGTAATAAAGATACTGGTGGCACATCTACAGGCAGTAGCACAGCAAGTTCTGAGAGAAGAACAGCATGCTTTGTCAGCAAGAGGCTGATCAAAGATGGCACAGCATGGGTGCATGGAATCATTGAGGGGGTGAGGGCTGCAGGGGTAGATGGAAGGCTGGTCTTCTTAGATCAAGATAAGGCATATGACAGGGTGTACCATATATGGTTGGGGAAGGTCTTGGTGAGAATTGGAATCCCAGGGAAACTGGATCAGGCCATCATTTAGCTGCTGGAGGGGAGCAAGGCAGGAATAATGGTAAATGGCCATCAAGAAGTTCCATTTTCACTGGGAAGAGGAGTGCTGTAAGGGGACCCTCTGTTCCCAATTTTGTATGCTCTGTCACTGGAACCACTTCTGGATAGAATTAGGTAGTAGATTGGTAGGCTGACTGTGTTAGGGGTGAACTGGAAGGTGGACACCTTTGCAGATGACATAGTGGTTGGTCTGGGCTCTGTCCAAGATATGGGAGAGCTCAAGGAGACAGTTGGCTGATATGAAAGATGCTTGGGCCAGAAGCTGAACTGATATAAGTGTAAAACAATAGTGTTGGGAAATAGAATTATTAGTAGCAATATTATTAAATCTATGGTATTGGCAGGGAAGGCAGTCCAATACTTGGGCATCTTCCTCTCAATATATGGTTTAGTGCTGCCGAGGACCTAGTGAGAGGAAAGGGTGCAAGCATGGAGAGATATATTAAAAAGCTGGGGGGGGTACTACATCTCTCTGGCAGAATGAGTGATGATTCTGAATATTTACTGATTGAGGAGAATGAGTCTGGGTTCTTCATTGATTTCGATGAGAAGGAGGGAGGCCAGGCTGGTAAAGTGAAGGCCTTGGATAGTGGACTGCTGCCAAGGGCTGAGAGAGAGGATGTTGTGATAAGAAGGGCCCAGAGTATTAGGTTTAGAGTTCTAGATACTGAGCTTAGAGGGGTGGTAGTTGGGGTGGTTGAGGAGCTGTCCAGTAAAGGTGTGGTGCAGGATACTGAGGGCACTAGTGGGCTTGGGGAGGGAGGGAGGTCCATGACCCCAGATATTGATTTTATTGGGGGAGATAGAGTAGATGCTGGTAACATTTAATGATCTAATGGCAGACAAACTTGCAGAGGTGGATTTCCACATTCTGAGAGATGAGAAATGGAAAAATATTCTAACTAGAGAGGGCATAGTGGACAGGCAGTTATTAGAAGTACTGGCAATTATATTGGAGGAGAAGAGATATGAGATTAATGCCAGAAGAGAAGCTGAGTTGAGGGAGACAGCAGGGCAGACTGTAGAAGAGTACTACATAACAAAAAATAGAGCTGAGCTATAGAGATTGGTCTGCAAGAACTATAGAGAAGAAGCAGAGCAGAAAGATGATGAGGCTGATCAGGGGGTTCTGGCTATACTGGAAAAGAAAAAGACTGAGAAAGATGAGATGGAAGCTGAATACTTCTTTGATCTGTCTAGGATGAATATTGAGCTGGAAATCTGAATGGGCTGGGAAAGTTAAACTATATTCTCTATAAATAGTACAACTAATATTTTATCATTGAATGTCAATGAGCTATGGGGTTCTGTACAATATTAGAACATTTTTGAATAGCTATAAGAGATGAAGACTGATCCTTTTCTACTGTAGGATGTGAGGTGCAAGAAGGAGATAGATAAGTTGAATTGGACTAAGGAATTGGGAGAAGTGGCTAAATAGTATTAAAAAATTGAGATCCTGATTTGTAAGAGTAAAGGAGAGCTGGTGAACATTGGGGGGTGGGGAGAATATCTTCTGTGGAGAATGTAGAGGAGGCAAAGATAGGGCTCAATAGTGATTAGCTCTTATTATTGTCTAGTGGTCCATGGTGAGAGGGTGGGATGGCTGAAAGGACTTCTGGAGAATGGGTCACTGATGAAGACTGGAGTGAACATCCTGGATAGTAACTTCAACATAGTATGAGATATCTCTCTGGATCCATCTGATGAAGGAGCAGAGGTAGTTGGCCATAGTACAGGTGAGAGGATATTAAGAGACTGGGTGCTAGTGCTCTCAAATGAATCAAATCAATTCAAATTGAATAGAATTGAGAGTTATTTGAATTGAATTGAATTGGAGATTTTTCAAATCAAATTCAAATTAAATTGAGGGTCCAATTCAAACTCTATTTTTAGAAATATAATAACTCAATGAATATATGTCCAAATTTAATGATCTTTAGCTTGTTAGATTCCTCTATATAAGAGAAATCTAACAAGCTAAAGATTATTGAATTTGGATGTATATTCGTCAAGTTATTAAATTTATAAAAATAGAGTTCAAATTGAACTTCAAATTGAATTGACCTCAATTTAAATTGATTCAAATTGAATAGGGCCTCAATTCAATTTGAAGTATTCGAATCAAATCAAATTTACATCCAATTCAATTCAATTTGATTTATTGAGAGCACTACTGGGTACTCCTGGGAGATATGGGGAGGGCTAAGTGGGAAGTGGCTAAGGTCTTCATACATTGAGTTGATGGACTGGAAATAAGGAATGATTATATATTCTTGGCTAATTGCTAGAGAAGATGTTTGGCAGAAACTTGGAGTAGTCTGGTATCTCTGGTCAGACTATTGGGGAGTGCAGGGGAAGGAAAACTTTGTAGAAAGTGGGGATGGGCCTGGACATTGATAGCTCAACTATGCTCTATTGGAGGATGGGGATTTGTAGGAGAGATGAGAGGGAGAGATGGAGACTACTATTACTAAGTGGGGGCCCCAGTGGAGATCTAGTGGGTAAAGCTGAAGGAGGCAGCAAAAATGTACTGGGGTAAAGCTGGGAGGTAGAAGGATAGGCTTCAGTGAAAGTTGTGGCTGTGGGCTTCTCACCATATTGAGCAATCACTTTTGCAGTGGTCAGACATGAAGGGACCAGTGAGAGAGAAGGAGAAGAACTGACAGATGGTGAGGGTAAGGATGGAGATTGAGGAAATGAAGAAAGTATAAAGGATAGAAGAGAAGAGTTATGTTTAAGAAATGGCAGTAAGGCTTAAATAGTAGGGGTTGGAAGAAGGAAAGAGGTCTATCAAGTATCTTTCTAGACTGCCAAGAGCAAGGAGGGTAAGGCAGTAGTGGGAAGAGATCATTAGAGAAGATGGCCTCTTGGTAACTGTAGTCCAGGAAATCCTTGTAGAGCTGAAGAATTATTAGGGAAGCTGTGGAGTAAGAAAGAGAAAGGTGAGAACAGTGAGACCATTGCAGAGTTTTTGGAGGATTAGTGCTCTCTAGAGGTAGAAAGGCTGAAGAAACTGGTAAGACTGGTGAAAAAGGAGGAGATTCTGCATATCCTGGCAGCTACAAAGTCAGGGATAGCCCCTTAATGTAGGATTATGATGAAGTTGACTAAGAACGTAGAGGTGAGGCTGAGGGTGGCTGGAAAGAAGACAATAGAGAAGATTGGGAATTGACCTTAGGTGCTGAAGTGAGATCTCTTCAAGTACAAGATATCAAGGGTTAAAGGTACTGAAGAAGATGAGAAAGACTTATTAATAGTACTCTGGGAGTTAGAAAGGACACTGGTATAGAGAGTAAAGGTGTGGAGAGCCTTTGAGAAGGTATCTATAATTATCAAAAATAATAACAAGAAGATTCACATTGATAAAAAAGTCTGGAAGAATGAGTAGAGAAGGAGATAATAATAGAAACTTCTGGCTGGATTTAAGGAGAGGTCAGAAAGTATGAAGAATAGTAGAGAGTCAGTGGTAGAGAAGTTGTAGAAGGGGTCTGAGGGATTGCATCATTCTATATATACCCACCATCAGGTGAAAATCATTAGAGAGGATAAGTTTAGTTTGTTGATTGACTTGGATATAGAGAATACCAATGGAGAGAGAGAGAGAAGTGCTGTGCTACCAGTTGAAATAGGTGGAAATACAGAGATAGAGGTGGAAGATATCATAATTAGAGATATACAGAATATATAGTTTAGTATCATTAGTATGACTGAAGAGGAACTAGTGGATATATTGAAGAAGAAGTGGGATGAATTGGCTAGTATTGAATAGTAAGTAGAGTAGTCAGCTAGAGAGAGGCCTATGATATCTGGGGGTGGGCACTTTGGAGAGGAGCAATGACTGTGATGGAATTGGTAAGTAAAGAATTAGGTAGTATAAATTTCCACATCTTAGATAAAAGGACATAGAGTGACATTATAGTAGGAGTTAGTATTATGGATAAGTTGACAACTGAATACTTAGTAGTATTACTGAAGGCAGAAGGATATAAGGTGGCTTGAAAGCTATTTATTGAGAGTTGGAATATCTGAAATAAAATAGCAATATAAAAGGCAGTATGTGAGGACTACAAAGAGGAAATGGAGAAAAAGGTAACAGTAGTGGATCAAGAGGTCTTTGCAATATTAGAGGCTAGGGAAAATGTAGCAGATAACTGGAAGCCAAAAGAAATTTAAACTTATTATGATAGGTCAGGATCTGGAGTTGTAAAAAGTCTAGTAGATCTACTCAATACTTAAATATTATTTCATATAAATAGTATAACTAACATTATTTCATAGAATGTCAATGAGTTAGGGGACTCTGTACAGCATCAAAATATTTTTGCTTGGCTAAAGGACTTGGAGGCAGATCTTTTTCTATAGTAGGATGTGTAATTTGAGGATACCACTAATAAGCAGAATTAGACTAAGGAGTGGAGAGGGGTAGCTGAATAGTATAAAAAGGTTAGAATTCTGATCTGCAAGGAGAAAGGAGATCTGAGAGACATTGGGGGCTGGTAGAATGATCTGATATGGAGAGTTTGAGTGAGACCAGGATGGAGACTAGAAGTAATAAAGTCTTATTATTGTTCTGCAGTATGAGGGCTACAGATAATATAGCTAGAGGGACTTTTGGATAGTAAAGCTTTGGCAGAGACTGGGGTGGACAAATTGGGTGGGGATTTTAATATAGTGAGAGATACTACAGTAGATTGATCTGATGGAGAGACAGATATAGTTGGCTGAAGTAGTGGATTGAATAGATGAGAGGAGATAGAACATCTGAGTGCTTTGGAAGATATAAAGTAATAAAAGTAGTGGAGATATAAGGTGTTTACACATTGAGTAAAAGAACTGAGAGTACAGATTGACTGAATTCTCAAAGTGAACTACTGGGAATTAGATGTTTGGAAAAGCTATATGTAATATAGTATCCCTAGTCAGATCATTGGAGTATATTAGGGCAAGATATATTTGAGAGAAATAGAGATGGGTCTGAATGTTGGTGGCTGAATTGTGCTCTTATAGAGAATAAAGGAGTATAGGAGAAATAGAGATAATTAGTTGGTAGAAGACAGGGCTCCTGTTGGGGATCCAATAACTGAAGTTGAAGATGCTGCTCAGGTCTACTATAGGAAAGTAGAGAGAGCAAAGAGAGATTCCAGGAGGAAAAGAATAGTGGAGATATTATGGTGGCTAGAATGCTTACTGCTAAGGCTGTCTGGGGTATAAGGGGGTGAAGTAGAGGAGGAGAAGAGTGGAGGGTAGAGAGAGTACAGATGGAAATTGATAAACTCAAGACTATACTGTATAGAGAAGAGAAGGCACAAGTTCAGAGAATAGTAGTAAAACTGAGGTGGTAAGGATTAGAGAATAGAGAAAGGCCAACAAAGTATCTATCTTAGCTACTTTAGCTAAGAAGAGTATAGCACCTAATGTCAATCCTATATACCCCCTCAGCCACCCTTCACCAGAACTCCTCATATCTGAGCCTTCTACTTCCCCCTCTCTCCACCAATATCAATAGGTCTCCAGATGACTCTTGGAGAGCATACCTTGCCTCTCATACCTTCTGTATTAGTGAAATACATCCACCTCCTTTTAGCACCACTGCTCTCTTTAACCACTAGATCTGAAGACAGTGCAGTCATTTAGGCAAGTCAACCAGCTCTAAGCCACTTCTCTCTACTGGTATCACCAAAATCTCTCACTTAATCTGACTTTGGTGGCCTGCCCAAATCCACTCTCTTGCCAGCCTCAATAGTCTTTTGAGCACTAATGCTGGAAAGGCCAAATGATATACAGGTACTATAGCTTCAGTATTCAGTAAATGTTCAATATAGTCATCCTATCAATCAGAAAGATATCTCTCCCTCTTCAGCTCTTCAGTATATCTCCCCATGCCCCCACCTTGGCCTCCCATCAGGTTATAGGTAACACTGAACTATACACAGAGAGAAAGATCCCCAAATACTGCACTACTCTCCAGGGGAAATAATAGTACCAATAATATCTCCTCCAATTAACCCATTTTTCAGAACCATCATTTCATACTTATACTAGTTCAGCTTCTGCCCAGAGTAATATTCATACTAGCTTACAGCCTTCTTGAGCTCTCTCACATCCTTCATGGTACCCAGAACCACTACTATATCATCTACAAAGGCTCCCACTTTCCAGTTCACCCCCAGCACAGTCAGTCCCTTAATTCTCTGCCTAATTCTGTTCAACAGTATCTCTAATAATGGTATATACAAGATAGATGACAGAGGATCCCTCTGTAGCACCCCTCACCCAAGTGGGAAGGCAACTTTCCTATGTCTGTTCACTATAATTGCCACCTGACTTCCCTCTAGAAGGTAAATGTGGAGCTTCTCAATTCCCTAGAGATTCTAATCCTCTCCAGCACCTTCCCCAACCAGACTTGTCACACCCTATTATAGGCCTTCTCCTGGTCTAGGAAAACCAGCTGACCATCTACTTCAGCAGCTCTAGCCCCTTTGATAATACCATATACTCAGACTGTGCTATCTCTAATCAACCACTCACTAACAAATCCCCTCTGTTCCTCTCCCAGGACCTATTGTGCTACCCTCTGTAGTCTTGCTACCAGTACCTTTACAACTAGCTTCCTGTCTATATCCAAGAGTATAATCAGCCTCCAATTCTTCCAGTCCTCTCTTTGTCTCTTGTTTTTGTAAAATAGTACTACCAATCCCAGCTTCTGATCACTCAGCCAGATTACAGACTCAACTACTTCATCATACATATCTCTTATCTCATGGAGCACACCCTCCACTCCCACCATCCTCTTCCAGAAGTCCCAGAGTAGTCCATCCTCTCCAGGGGCTGTCTTCAACTTTGTAGCTACCAGGATATACAGAATCTCCTCCTTCCTTACTGGTCTCACCAGTTTCTTCATCTCTTCTACCTCCAGAGGACATCAATTCTCCAAATACTCAGCAATAGTCTCACTTCCTCACATCTCTCTTCCTTACTCCACAGCTTCCCACACTGAAACTTCAGCTTCCTTAGGATTCTCTAGACCCTAGTCATCAAGAGACCATCTCCTTCAATGATCTTCTCTTACTACTGCCTCACCCTCCTCACTCTCAGCAGCCTAGAAAGATACTTGATAGGCCTCTCTCCTTCTTCCAGCCCCTGCCACCTAAGTCTCACTGCCATTTCCTGAATATGATACTCCTTCTCTATCCTCCACACTCTCTTTAGTTCCTCAATCTCCAATCTTATCCTTGCCAACAACCAGTCCTCTTACTTCTCCCCTACCAGTCTTCTCATATCTGATCATTGCAACAGCAGTTACTTCATATAGCAGAAAGCCCACAGCTCCTTCTTTCTCTGAAGCTTACCCTTCTATATCTCAGCTTCCCTCCAGTACATTTTTGCCACCTCCTTCAGCTTCATCCATCAGATCTCCACTAGGACTCCCTCTCTCTACTATCTAGCAATACTAGCCCCCATCTCTCCCTCCTATTTCTCTCACAAATCCTCATCCTCTAACAGAGCATAGTTAAGCCACCAATGTCCAGGCCCATCTCCACTACTCTCAAATTTTCCCTGCTCCAGTACCCCCTAATAGTCAGACCAAAGATACTAGACTACTCTAAGTTTCTACCAAACATCTTCTCTCCAGCAATTAGCTGAGAGTACTCAATCAATCCTTATTCCCAGTCCATCAACTCAATGCATGAAGACCTTAGCCACCCCTCTCTATATCTCTCAGAGCACTCAGTCTCTCAATCTCCTCTCACTTATCCAGCCTACCACTGCAGCCAACCACTTCTGCTCTCCCATCAGACTGATCCAAAAAGGCATCCTACACTATATTGAAGTTCCTACCCAGGACATCCATCAGTATCCTATCCTTCAGCAGTTCTTCCAGTCATCTCACTCTCTCACTATAGACCACTGGACAATAATAAGAGCCAACCACTATTGGGCCCCACCCCAGCCTCCTCCATATTCTCTACAAAAGGTATTCTTCCACCCTGCAATATCCACTAACTTTCCTTTACTCTTATAAATCAGGATCTCAACCTTTCTATATCATTCAGCCATCTCTCTCCATTCCTTAGTCCAATTCTGCTTATTCATCTCCTCCTCATACCTCACATCCTACAGGAGAAAGAGATAAGTCTCTATCTCTTATATATAGCTATTCAAAAATATTTTGACATTATATTGCACCCTACAACTTATTGATATTCAATGATAAAATATTAGTTATACTGTTCATAGAGAATATAGTTTGAAGATAATGTAACTTTTTCCAATCATTCAGATTTCCAGATTGATATCTATCCTAGATAAGTCCAAGAGATGCTCAGCTTCCACTCATCTTTCTCAGTCTTCTTTCTTTTTAGTATAGCTATAATCTCTCTATTAGTCTCATCATCTTTCTTCTTTGCTTTTTTT
>RQIL01014710.1:0-10906 GCA_003951145.1 Jimgerdemannia lactiflua | reverse complement strand
TCTATAGGCTGCAGCCCCATTTATTACCAAGCAACCATCTAAACATTTCATTTGTCCTCATACTACATTGGTAGCCCCAGCTCACTCCATGCTACCCCACCCCAACACTCACTCTCCCCCCCACCCCTACTTGCTCAAACACTATCTCATTGCCAATTACCTGCACTCGACCCTCACTTTTACTATATATGACTTCCACCAACTTCCTACAGCACCCCTCTCCAGAGCCCCAACCCCTCTGCCAATCTGTCAGAATGTCTTTTATCAACCACTACCATCTCACTATCTTTTCCCCCAGGGTCAACTTCTTTCTATCCTCAAAAACTGCCAACTAGTATTCTGTCATCTCTACCCACACTGCAACAACCCATTCCAGTGTGAGCCACTCATTGCCTACTATGCCTAGCACCCTTGCCTGAAGTACATCCTACCTCCTCTACTCACACTCCCTATTTGAGCCATTGTCTATCAACCACTAAACAATTGAGCCATTGCTATCAACTGTTGATCTCCAGTGCATAAATCAAATGACCTAATCACATGACCACCCCTGTAACTGACTCAAACACACCTCATATACATATATTATGTGCTCCATCAAATGGCACATTGAGCTATACTTAAAGCATATAGTTATACAAATCACATGCCACACTATATGGCTATACTAATTTGGGACTAGGTGCAATCAAGTGTCTATTTTCTATTTCCTTCTTCCAAGTTTGGATATACCATTACAACTTTCTTCTGAATAGATGATTTCATCTCTGAAGCATCTATTCAAACTCTCAGGCTTCAACTATCTGTATGGTTTTATACTGTGCAATTTATTGTATCACTGTTTCCCAATAGTATTATCTTACTAGCTTGAAGTCTGTAGGGGTTACTCCTCACAGGTAGGCTAGTGCTGGTTCATCATCTCAAAATAGCTTATAAATTCTCTTGGCAATGGTGATCGGAGAATAAGAGAGATGATATTCTGTAATCTAATTTACTTTGGTCATCTCTAGGTTCTGGTTGAGTATTTGTCCAAGCTTGAAGTACTCTTGGAATTCTATTCAATGGTGATTGGCCTTAAAGTGTGAAATCTGAGAGAGATGAGTCTGTATAATGCTTTGAATACTATCATAACATTTCTCTATAGTCAGAGGTACCATTGTCTCTCAATGGCTCTTTGGGCAGCACTAGTAATCTTGAGTGCTATTGCAGTGCTTTGGTTATTTGCCATGGTATTTCTTGAGTCAGTTTCAATAGATGGTAGTGGAGATTATTGTGCCTGAGAGCTTTTATAGCTGGAAAGTAGTTCCTTTTATATCTTGTACCAGATAAGGTCTCTCTTACTTGGGCTCCAGTTTTCATAACTAAGAAGCTTCTATCATATTCTGATATACCAGAACTTTGTCTCCTATCTTGATAATCTTTAGGAGTTTATGAGTCTTTTCCACATTATTCTATTACAGTGCCTGTGCCTTAGTTATGTAATCCTCAGCCCTTTTCCTAATTTGATATAATCTCTATATCTCTATATCTATACAGTTCCAGATTGCATTATTACTTACTGATAAACTTCTACTAGAACTTTCTTTGCTGAATAGCATCTCTTGTAATATGAAATGGATACTTTGTGATCATATATCCCACAGAGTAGATAATGCTATTGGGAGATAGTGGTCTCAGTTTTCATACTCATCACAGATCTTAGCAATGATATTCTTGAGGGTCTTGTTGATACTTTCTGCTTGTCTATTTCCTTGTAGGTAATAGGTAGTAGTTTTGATATGATGGATTTTGTACTTCTTGTAGAGAATTTCATAGAACTGATTGACAAATTCTGTTTCTCTGTCTGTGGTAACTTGCTTCAGGGTCTTGAATCAGCAGATGATTTTACTGTATAAGAAATTGGCAATTGATTGTGTATTGGCTTTCTTAAGGGGCCTGGCCTCTACCCATTTTATGAATAGGTCTACAACCACAATGACATATTGGTGGCCTGTCAATGTCAGGGGTAGGGGGCTGATTACATCTATTGCAATGTGGGCAAATAGTATTGGCTCAATGTCCACTAATCCAGAGGCTTGATCCTGTTGATCTTACTTCTACTTTTGGCATTTGTCATAGGTTCTGACAAATTGCCTGATATCTTCTTCTATTCCTGGCCACTATATGGTTCTTTTTACTTTATTATATATATTTGTTCCTCCTATGTAGCCTTGCTCATATACTTTCTTCATCACCTGATTCTTCTGGTGCTTGGAGATGACTAATTGCTGTCCTTTCTTAAGTATTTCTCCATTAGTTTCAAATTGTTTCCAGGTCTAATTAATAATTGTTTTTGTCTATTCTTCCAGATGTGGGGGCATCTTTTGCTGCCCCAGGTAGCTGATTATTACATAGTATAACTCTCTATTCATGATGATTTGGTAGAGGTTGGGTCCTTCAGGGTGTCTATAAGAGAGTATTAGTATTAGCATTGGTTCTTCTGGGGTGGTGTATGATTGTGGCATCATATACTTATAGCTTCATGATCTATTAAGCATAGATTTCTTTTGGCTCACTAGTGGTGAGCAACTAAATGAGTGCTGAGTGATCTGTCTGGATAGTGAAATGTCTTCTAGCTAGGTAGTAGTGGAACTTCTCTACAGCCCAGATAACTATAAGACATTCCAGCTTGTATAACTCATAGGACTACTCAGCTTCACAAGTATCTTAGCTGAGGTAGGCTACTATATATTTGGCACCATTCTTCTTTTGTGCTAGGACAGCTCCAAGTCTCATTGTACTGGTATCTATCTGTAGGATGAACTCTTAGATCCAGTCAGGTCTTCTCAAAATTGAGGCCTGGGTTAATCTGGTCTTGAGTTCATCAAAGGCTTATTACTGCTATTGAGTCTACTGGAACTTGACCTCTTTTCTGAACAGATCATAGATAGGGCTAGCAATATGAGATAATTTGCAGATATATCTCCTGTAGTAGAATGCTAGTCTCATAAAGACTTAGGCTTCAGTAATACTAGTGAGTACTGGGTATACTGCTACTGCCTTGATATTGGTAGGGTCTGTGTATATTCTATTATAAATGATGATGTGTCTAAGGTAAGTGATTTCTTCTTCTTCAAATTTGGATTTCTTAGACTTAATGTAGAGGCCATGCTTGCAAAATTGTCTGAGGATTTCTTTGATATATTCCAAGTATTCCTTGGCTGTTCTACTGAAGATGATTACATCATCTATATATATAATCATCAATCTTTCCATAACATCTCTGAAGATACTATTCATTATTCACTAAAAACTTACTGGTGCATTACACATTCTAAAGGGCATGCAAAGATAGATATAGGTTCCATTGGGAGTAATGAAGGCTGACCTTTTGCTGGCTTCAGATGTGAGGCCAATAAGAGTAGTATAGAATTATACTTCATTTCCCAATATGATGAGTATATCCCTAATATTGAATAGTAGTTGTCTATCTTTTTCAGTAATCTTGTTAAGTTTTCAGTAGTCTGTGCAGAGTCTGGGTGCAAATTCTCCTGATTGGCTTTCTTTCTTTGATGCAAGGACTATAGGTGATGACTAAGGACTACTGGCTTCCTTAATGATCCCTGATTCCTCCATCTCCTTAATTTCTGTCTTGAGCCATTCTCTATAAGCTGGTGGAATAGGACAGGCCTTCTGATAAATTGGCTTTGCACTTCTGATATTGACATCATGATAGTATAAGGGCTTCTTGGTCTTGATGTCCTTGAAGTCCATGGCTAGTACATCTTTGAATATATATAAGAGGTCTTATAATTCTTTCCTGAGTAGAAATTCTCTTCTGATTATATAGGTGTGTTTGTCTTGGCTTTCTTTCTTCTTATACTCCAATTTAGTGATCTTGGTTGCTGCAAGAATTTCTCTTCTTATAGAGCTAAATTCAGCCCTTTCTCACTTTGTTTGTCTGTTTTTCATCACTTCTTTAATTCTTGGATTGAGGATGGATAGGATGAGCATCTGTACTAATTGATCCTTCTTCCTTTCTTCAAATGGAATTGTTGAGTTGTGGTTCCTGATAAGAAGGAGGATTTCTTCTCTATAATCTGAATTGATGACTCCTCCTTTAATGGATATTTTACTTTTTGCTAAGCTACTTCTTGTCTTGAGGATCCTGATATAGTTTGGTAGAATGGTTACTTTGATTCCTATCCTAAGAATGGTTGTGGTCTGTGGTTCAAGTATGATATATATAGTAGTAGATAGGTCCATTTTAGCTACATTCTCTGATTTGTACTGTGGCATAACTGCATCTGAGTAGATCTTTTGGATTTCAACTGTGATATCCTCATCTTCATCATCACTATCATCTAGAAGCTCTGGTGGTCCATCTTCTATTTCCTCCTGGTTCTTCTTTATCTTACTAGTGATCTTCTTTACCTTAATGATACAAAAGTAGCAGTGATCTAGGTGCTGGGCATAGTACATTCTTTCGCTATAGAGGTACACTTCTTATAGTGCATATCTATTTGCAATTTTCATATATCATTTTTCTTTCTTCAACTACTTGCCTTTTCCTTTCCTTGTAGTGACTATATAGATATCTTCTTCTTATTCTTCCTTTATCTCAAGGTAGACTTCTTTGTGGACATTGATGGGAATTCTGATCTTCCTGCCCTAATAGACAATCTGCATCTTCTGAGCACTAAGATTGATGATTGTCTTGGCTTTGTGAAGCCATTAATTGCTGATGAGGATATTATAGTTAGTTGTATTAGTAATGATAACATTCATTGAGATAGTGGCTTCTCCAAACTTGATTGATATATCTTAAATCTTTCTTAAAGATATTGCTTATATTTCATCAGTTGTAATAAATACCAGTTTGGTTGCTTCTTCTATTTCCCAACTTAGGCAATCTACTGCCTTCTTAGTGATAAGACATCCTCTAGCTCCTATATCAATAATGGCCTCAAAGACTCGGTTTTCAATCTGATAAGTAGTATAAGCTAATGTCTTTTAATTGTCTTCACTCTCTTTACTTGAGTCTTCTTGAGCATTGTTGGCTTCAATGATTCTCCAACCTTGGTCCTTTTCTATGTCTGAGATTCCTATTCTTATTTATTGTCTAAAGGTTGAGATTTCTGCCAGTTGACTGAAGGTTGCATTGACTTTTTGGTCTTTGAGGTCCTTGAAGATATCATACTTGAAAGTCCTGGTCTTGCACAACTTCTGCTCCTTCTTTCCTTCACTTGATGGAGTAGTGTTCTAGATGATATTCTCTACTGCTTATTCAAGCTTAGCATCTTATTTCAGCTCCATATCTTGGTCAGCCTCACTTTGCTGAATTTCTTTTTTGATGGCTACTTCTGATTGCTTTGTCTATACTTAGGTCTTCTTTGGAGGCCTGCTTACAGACTTCTTGTAAGGAGTAGCTCAGCTATCCTTCTTACTTGAGGTGGTAGAATAAGCTTCTCATTCCTCCTGCTCTTTCTCTAATTCTCCAATCTCCTTGAAGGTGATAGTGTTTACTTGTCCTTGGTTCCTAGCTGTGTTGCTTGGTTAAGTCTTGTGCTTGGTTTCTGCCATGCAATCTGAGGTATAATGGTCCTCTTCTTTACATTTGTAGTATATTATTAATCATCTTTCATTCATGGCAGCAAACTTCTATACTGGCTGCTTCTTGAATTCCTTGACTACATTACTGAGATGTACAGTTATTTCTGCATCAGATCAGCCTTTTTTAGTTCTTGAGGTAGTGGTTATTGTTGTTGAGTATTCTTATTAACTATAATAGTTGAGACTATGTGGGTATTCCTTGGTTTGATTTTTACTCCAGTTACTCTTTCCATTATATGGCCTTGTGGATACCTGGCAGTCCAGTATCTTTGAGTATAGGTAACTTTCTGTATCAGGTCCAGTGTCATTGAGATGGATTGAATAGCTAAGGTGATTTCTTAGTGGATATCTTTCATGAAGGTATTTTCAGCCACCTGGTCTTGAACTACATCAGAGTAGTCAGCAAGGACTATTTGATGCTGGATCCTTGTATAGAATGTATTTGGGTCTTCAGACATTTCTTGACAGATGGTATTCAATTGATCCTTAAGAGCTTGTTTGATTTTGTTGATATAGTAGATATTTTAGAACCAAGTCTTCATGGCTAATAGTACTGCTGGGTCATCAGCTCCTACATGGTTGGCTATAGTGAAGGCAGTTCTTGCTGGGCCTCAAAGGCTTACAGAGAGTAGGGGTACTTATTATATTATAGTTAGGGTCCTGATAGCAGTATATTGCTATAAATTATTAATGAAGATAATGATTGATTCATCGAAGATATATTCATGGAATACCAGTGGTATCATATCCATTCTGTCTGATAGTATTGTGTGGGTTCTTATAGCAGTTATTCATTATTTAGTTTAAAAGTGAGAGATTTATCTTAAATCACTAGCCAATAGATACTAAGTTGTAATATAGTAGATACTAAACTTAGTAAGTATGTTGGATTTCTTTATCTTGAATTCTTGTCTTCTTGACTTCCAGAGTTAGTAGTTCTATGAGACCAAATGTATCAAAGAGGTAATCCCAAAAGTTCTTTATCAGTATACTTATTTTTTATCCTAATACTTTCAATCTAAGGATTATTTACTTAAAGATACTGAGTTATTTATACAGTTTTGCTAGCTATAAGATGACTACTAAGCTATATGGCTAAGTTATAAGTCATTTAGAAAATGTCAAAATATTTCAACAAAGTTGAAATACTATACTATATTAGGATTCTCAATCTTGAACATTTTGAAATATTAAGAAAATGTCGAGATCAGAGACTGTTAACTATATGGCTATACTAATTTGAAACTAGGTATAATCAAGTATCTGTTTCCTATTTCCTTCTTCCAAGTTTGGCTATACCATCACAACTTCCTCCTAAATAGATGATTTTATCTCTAAAGTATCTATTCAAACTTCCAGACTTCAATTGTCTGTATGGTCTTATACTACAAAATTTGTTATATTACTGTTTTCCAATGGTGTCACCTTACTAGCTCAAAGTCTGTAGGAGTTACTCCTCATAGGTAGACTAGTGCTGGTTCATCATCTCGAAATAGCTTATGAATTCTCTTAATAATAGTAATCTGAGAATAGGAGAGCTGACATTCTGTGATCCAATATTCTTTAGTCATCTCTGAGTTCTGGTTGAGTATTTGTCCAAGCTTGAAGTACTCTTGGAATTCTGTTCAATAGTGGTAGGCCTTAAAGTGTAAAATCCAAGAGAGATGAGTCTGCACAATGCTTCAAATACTGTCATAATTTTCCTCTATAGTTAAAGGTACCATTGTCTCTCAATGACTTTTTGGGCAGCACTAGTAATCTTGAGTACTATCAGTTATTGGCCATAGTACTTCTTGAGTCAGTTTCAGTGGATGATAGTGGGAATTATTATGCCTAAGAACTTTTATAGCTAGAAAGTGGTCCCTTTTATATCTTGCACCAGATAAGGTCCCTCTCACTTGGGCTCCAGTTTTCATGACCAAAAAGCTTCCACTATATTCTGATATACTAGAACTTCATCTTCTATCTTAATAATCTCCAGGGACTTATGAGTCTTTTCTACATTATTCCATTGCAGTGCCTATATCTTGGTTATATAATCCTCAGTCTTTTTCCTAATTTGATATAATCTCTGTATCTCCATATCTACATATATGGTTTCAGATTGTATTATTACTTACTGATAAACTTCTACTAGAACTTTCTTCACTAAATAGCATTTCTCACAGTATATGAAGATGAAGTGAAAGGACCAGTGAGAGCCAAGAATAAGGAAGGAATGAGAATGACCCCAGAGTCAGAGTCGAAAGTGATGGAGTGACAAACTATGTGGAAAAAAGGCAAGTAGAAAGGATGAACAAAAACTGTATTTAATTTGCATCAACTATTTATTACCACACAAATACATGGTTCTTATATATAAAATACAATATCCCAAAAGGGAAGATGTGCCACAACTTGGTGTTAACCGAATTAGGAACCACATGACAGCCAGAGATAACTGGAGATAAGATCAAGCCAATCAGAGTTGCAAGATAAGAAGTGTATACAAACAAACAAACAAATCCAAATCGAGAAAAGCATGAAAACAAATCGAGAAAAGCATAAATCCAAATCGAGATTAAAAAACATCTGCAGACCCTAGAGGGGTGAGCATGAGTAAGGGGTGAAGCCAGAATGGAGTGAGCCATAGTGAGTCCAGAGCAAAGTGGAGGGGCCAAAGGCAGCGGAGGTGAGCAGAGTAAAGGCTGAGACCCCAGAGTGAGCATGAGACCCCAGAGGGGGCCAGGATGTTTTTTAATCCCCTCTGGCAGAACCAGAGGTATTTGAAGGTGACAAAAATACAAAATGAGAGTAATGAATTATAGAAGAAATATTGAAAAGGTGCACCTTCACAATGAGAGGGTGGTAAGGAAGAGAAGAAAGTCCATAGTGAGAAAGAGAAGAGTGCAGGACAGAATCGGGGCATTGTACAATCTATCAATTATGATTGAATGATACAACAAGAATCAGGGGAGGGAAAGAAGAGAGATTATGAAGTAGGTAAGGGGGGAGAGAGAGAAGAGAGGGGAGTAAAGAGAAGAGAGAAGGGAAGAGCAAACAACAGACCATTCAACTGAAGTAAGAAGATTGCAAACAACAGAAATAGGATAAGCCCAGTAATGGACCAAGAAGTCACTGAGAACCCAAACAGCAGACATCCAGTCAGAATGATGAAAGCAGCAAAGTACAAGATATTGAACCTCATACTGAACATACTCCAGAAGAGTGCAATAAGGGTGATTGGAAAGATAGTCAGGGAATGGGAGAATTTAGAATAAACAACAGTTCAGAAAGAAGAAAGAGAAATGAAAAGGTCCAAAAAGGAAATGCTATGTGACCCAACCACCCAGTTAATAGTATGGTGAGGAGGGTAGACACCTGAGAAGACTCCAGAAATATCAATACCAGTGATAGTGAAGACAATGAAGTCATCAATATATCAGTGAAAGAAGATATCCCCAGCTCAAAGGGCAACAGCAAGATGTGAAGAAAGATCATGAGTGGTGCAGAGCTCATGAGCTAGACCAACTAGGTTGGCAAGGGTAGGGGCACAGTTCATTTCCATGACAATACCAGAAATCTGGTAAAAAGAGCCAATGGCCAACTCAAAATAATTCGAGTGGCAGACGAGAAGCATAAGCTCAACAATCAAGTCCAAAGTAACCAGAGAATCCAAAGGATAAACAATGGAACTAAGGTAGCAAAGACAGTCATCAATCTCATCAAACTGAATAGCAGTATAGAAAGAAGAGAAATTGCCAGAGACCAGGTAAGAGAAATGAGCAATAGGCACAAAGGCAGAACATAAGAGAGCAAGCTCCTAAGTATCCCATAGAATAGTATACTCAGGCCCAAGATAGTGCTGGAGAAGCACCATCCATGAGAGGAAAAAGCAGGAAAGTCATTTTGAAATCTCAGTGGTAGGTGAGCAGTAGGTAGCCATAATGGGACGCCAAGCCAAGGTAGGCTTATAAACTTTAGGAAGAGCATAAAAGACTAGAAGACAAACATCCAGTAAGGACAAGGAGTCCTGAAAGAAATTAAAAATAGGATTCACATGCAGGGAGTCTAATAGTAACTAAGCAAGAACAAGGTTAACCCGAAGTAGAGTGAGAACCTCATTCAATTCAAGTGCACTAGGTTCGTAAGCCATGGCACAGAGGAGGGCACTAAGGCCATCAAGGTAGAGCAACTTAGGAATAAGTGCAAAACCCTGATTCTTATCAGTGACTATGAGCAAATGCTGAGACAATTGCTTGACCAATTTAAGCATGGTATGCACAGCATGGTTCAAAACCAAGCAAGAGTGAGCACATCCAGGAATAGATAGAGTGCAAGCCATGTCAAGGAATATGGAGTGTGAAGAGACATTAGGAGGGGGGGTCCAATCACTAGGAACAAAGTAGTGAGAGGATATCTTATCTTAACCATTGAAATAAATAGCAAGGTCAAGAGCATGACAAAAGTGTGTAAGCCAATCAGGATTAGTATAAGAGAATTGAGAGGGAGTTGTAGGAAAAACAAAGCAAGGACCTAAGGATAAAGCAAAAACTTGAAGGGGAGAAAGAGAGCAATCATCCAAAGAAAAAAGAGGAGACAGAAGAGCACTTAAAGAAGAATAAACCTGAAAGTTTGGGACAAGTAACTGGGAAAGACAGAGAGGAGACAGCATGCAGAGGTGAAGAAGTGGGCCCCTCCAAAGTTCTGGGTAGTATGGTGGAGGGTGATGAGGTACAATGTTATGCTGAACTATAGGACTGGCCATTTAGTGGTGGGAGGGGACTTTGAGTGTGAGGAGTGTATGGGGGTGGGGCAGGCTGGAGGAGTGGTGCAGACCCCGGAACATTAGCTAGGGGAATACAAGGTATTGGAGGACTTTTGGAGAGAGGTGGGGCAGCAGCTAGGCAGTGTAAATAGAGAGTGTAAGCGGGAGAGATGGGATGTACTTTGGGCAAGGATGCTCGGGGAGGTAGGCAATGAGTGGCTCATGCTGGGGTGGATAGTGGTGGTGTGGGTGGGAATGGTGGGTCACTGGCTGGCAGTTTTCGAGGAAGAGAGGAAGCTGACTCAGGGGGAGAAGATGGCAAGGTGGTAGTGGTTGATGAAAGATATTCTGACAGGCTGGCAGAGGGGGTGGGGCGCAGGAGAGGGGGGCCGTAGGAAGCTAGTGGAGACCATTTATAGCAAGAGTGAGGGCCGAGTGTGAGTGATAGGCAATGAGATAGTGTTTGAGAGGGTGGGGGTAGGAGGGAGGCCTAGTGAAGGAGTGGGGTAGCAAGGCAAGGGATGGGGCTACCAGTGTGATATGAGGACAAATGTATTGTTTAGATAG
>RQIL01014699.1:0-10908 GCA_003951145.1 Jimgerdemannia lactiflua | reverse complement strand
TTCTATAGGCTGTAGCCCCATTTATTAACTATCTATAATATCAAGAGTGTCCTCATACCATACTGGTAGTCTCTACTCAACCCTATCCTAACCCACTCCTACTATCACTCACTCCTTAACTCCTACTCTTGCAAATACAACCTCCCTATCCTCAATTCAAACCCTCCCCTTACTCCTATCACATATGGTCTTTACCTCTGATAGTGACCCCCCTGTGGGCCCCATCCCTTCTGCCACCCTGACAGCAATTCAACTAATAGGCCCTCCCATCTTGCTATCTTCTCTTCTCTTAACATTAGTCTGCTCTTCTCAAATACTGCCTGCCAGTGGCCTGCAAGCCCTACCCATATTGCCAAAGCCCACCCCAGTGTGAGCCATTCATTGCTGATACCCCCCAGCAATCTCTTCTTCAATACCTCTCAGTGGCCAATCCCACAACTCCTATAGCACCCACCCAGCCTACCCCTGACTATCTTCCAGAACCTGTCCAGCACCTTACACTCTCTAAGCCAGTATTCTGGGGTCTGTACCACCCCCCCCCCCTCCTGCCCTACTCCTTGATACTTCTCACACTTGAAGGTCTGCCCCAGGACCAGATGACCTGACCTAAAGTTCAATATCACATTTTGCCTTAGTACCCTCCACCACACCACTCAAAACTTGGGAGGTAGCCACTTTTTCATCTCCAAACCCCAGGTCCACAGTCCTCTCTAGTCTCACTCTTCTCCAATCCCTACTTGCTGCCATCCCTCTGGCCAAAGGTCCTGCCCTGTACCCCCCTGACTTTTCACTCCATCCCCTAAATCAAAGTCTATTACTGGTACTCCACCCAGCAGCAGTCTATGCCACTACCACCCTCCTCTCCCCTGCTGCTCTACTGCAGTATGGCCCTTCCACCTGACTCCAATTCTGTATACTCCCTCAGCCACCCTCCACCAGAACCCTCTATACTGGAGTATTCAACTTCTTCCCCCCTCTACCAATGTTGAAAGGTCTCCAGAAGACTCCTGGGGGGCAAACCTTGCCTCCTACACCTTCTGCATCAGTGGGACCCATCCACCTCTTTTCAGCACTACCACTCTCTTCAACCACCAGACCCATAGGCAATGCAGGCACCTTGAGAAATCCACTAGGCCCAGGCCCCCCCTCTCTACTGGTGTAGCCAAGACCTCCCACTTAACCTAACTTTAGCAGCCTGCCTAGATCCACTCTCTTGCCAGTTTCAGCAGCCTCTTGATCACCCATGCTGGAAAGTCCAAATGATATACCAAATACCACAACTTCGGCATCCAGTAAATATTCAAAATAGTCACCCTATCAGCCAGAGAGATATGTTGCTCTCTCCAGCTCCTCAGCACATCTCCCCACACTCTCACTTTTGCCTCCCATCAGGCCTTGGGCAGGACTGACCCATATACTGAGAGAAAGATCCCCAGGTACTACACTGCCTCCCCAGGGAGGATGATTGTTCCAATAATGTCCCCTCCAACCAGACCATTCCCCAAGACCATTGTTTCATACTTGTATCAGTTCAGCTTCTGCCCAGAGTACTGTTCATACCATCCTATAGCCTCCTTAAGCTCTGCTACATCCACAATAGTGCCCAGGCCCACTACCATATCATCTGCAAAAGCCCCCACTTTCCAGTTTACACTCAGTATAGTTAGCCCTTCGACTCTCCTCCTGACTCTGTCCAACAATGGCTCCAAGGAAAGAGCATACAGAATGGGTGACAGAGGGTCCCCTTGGAGAACCCCCTGCCCAAGAAGAAAGACTACTCCCCTGTATCTATTTACCATGATTACTGCCTGACTATCCTCCAGAAGGTGGACAATTGTATTCCCCAGCTCCTCTGGAATCCCAATCCTCTCCAGTACCTTCCTCAACCAGACTTACCACACCCTATCATAAGCTTTCTCCTGGTCCAAGAAAACCAGCCTACCATCCACCCCAGCAGCCCTTGCCCCTTCAATAACTCCATGTACCCAAGCAGTGCCATCCCTAATCAACTGTCCCCACCTCTGCTCTTCACTCTTCTTACTCTCAGCAATCTAGAGAGATACTTGGTCAGCCTCTCTCCTTCCTCCAGCCCCTGCCACCTAAGCCTCGCCATTATGCCCTATACATGGCTCTCTTTTTCTATCCTCCAGACTCTCTTCAGCTCCTCAATCTCCATCCTCACTCATGCCTCCTACCAATCCTCCACCTCCTCCTCTCTTCTGTACCCCTTCAGCTCTGACTACTACTATAATAACTACTCCATCCACCAGAATGCCCACTTTCTCTTCATCTACTGAAGCCTTCCTCTCTGCTTTCCAGCCTCACCCCAGTACATCCTTGCTGCTTTCTTCAGCTTCACCCCACGGAAGTCCCACTGGAGCCCCCTCCTCTCTCCAACTAGTCATGCTAGACACCACCTCCCCCTCCCATCTCTCTCACAGGTCCTCATCTACTAGCAGAGTACAATTGAATCACCAATATTCAGGCCCCTCTTCACTGCCCCCAAAGTTCCCCTACCCAAGCACCCCCAATGATCTGACCAGGGGCACCAGACTATCTCAAGTTTCTGCCAAACATCTTCTCCCTAGTAGTTGGCCGAAAGAACCCAATCAATCCTTATCCTAAGTCCATCAACCCAGTGGGTGAAAACCTTGTCCACTCCCCACTTGGCCCTCTCCACATCATCCAGAGCACTCAGCCTCTCAATCTCCTCCCACCTATCCAGTCCACCACTTCAACCAACTACTCCAGCTCCTCCATCAGACTGATCCAGAGTGGCATCCTGCACTATGTTGAAATCCTTACCCAGGATATCCATCCCAGCTTCTATCAGAGACCTTTCCTCCAGCA
This sequence comes from Jimgerdemannia lactiflua, assembly GCA_003951145.1. NCBI lineage: Eukaryota > Fungi > Mucoromycota > Endogonomycetes > Endogonales > Endogonaceae > Jimgerdemannia > Jimgerdemannia lactiflua. The sequence continues at coordinate 8,058 of RQIL01014699.1, read as the reverse complement.
GCCCTTCTAACCAGGCCACTCTCTCACTCTAAACTGCCAGACAGTAATAAGATTCAACTACTATCGAGCCCCACCCTGGCCTCCTCTACATTTCCCAAACTAGACAATCACCCCATCCCCCAATGTCCACTAGTTCTCCTTTACTCCTGCATATCAAGATCCCAACATTTCCACACCATTCAACCACCCCACCCCATTCCCTAGTCCAATTCAGTCTGTCCTTCTCCTCTTCACATCTTATATCCTGCAATAGAAAAAGATCTGCCTCTAAGCCTCATAGCTATTCAAATATGTTCCAACATTGCCTCACACCCTATAGCCCATTGACATTCAGAGACAAAATATTAATTATACTATTATAGGGAAAAGTGTTTATAGATATTGCCACTTTCCCAGTCCCTTCAAACTTCCAGCTCAATATCCATCCTAGATAGGTCCAAGAGTAGTGCTCCCAATGAATTGAATTAAATTGAATTGGACCTAAATTCGAATTGAGGCCCAATTTGATTCAAATCAATTCAAATTGAGGTCCAATTTGATTTGAAGTCCAATTCGAACTCTATTTTTAGAAATTGAATAACTTGATGAATATATGTCCAAATTTAATGATCTTTGGCTTATAGATTCCTCTTATATAGAGGAATCTAACAAGCTAAATATCATTAAATTTGAATGTGTATTCGTCGAGTTATTACATTTCTAAAAATAGATTTTGAATTGGACCTCAATTTGATTTGAATTTGATTTGATTTGAACTCAATTTGAATTGAAAAATCTCTAATTCAATTCGATTTGAATAACCCTCAATTTGATTCAATTTGAATTGATTCGATTTATTTGGGAATACTATCCAAGAGATATTCCACCTCTATCTTGTCCTCCTCAATCTCATTTCTTACCAATGCAGCCACCACCTCCTTAGCATTCTTATCATCTTTCATCTCTGCTTCTTTCTGTAGTCTTCACAGACTGACTGCCACAATTCAGCCCCATCCTTTGTTACCCAGCAGTCTTCCACTACTTGCCCAGCAGTCTTCTACCACTCATCCAGCCTCCTCCCTCAACTTAGCTTCTCTCTTTGCATCCACCTCATACTCCTCTTCCATCAACAAGATCACCATCACCTCTGTCAACAGTTTGCTCACCACTCCCTCTCTCGCCAGGATTTCCTGCCACTCTACCCCCCCCCCAGGATATGGAAATTTACCTCTGTAAGTTTATCTGCTGCTAGATCATTGAGAGTGGCCAGCAGCCACCCCACCCCTCTGATATGATCAGCACCTGGAGTCATGGGCCTCTTACTCTCCTTGGGCCCACCATTGCCCTCAGCATCCCCTTCTTCCACTACCCCAGAGTGCTCTCTCTCCACTCTGACCACCAATCCTCCAAGTGTGATATCTGAAACTTCAAAACTCATATGCTGTATCTCCTTCATTACCACATCCTCTCTCTCAGTCTCTTGCCCCAGAATGCTATTCAAGGTTACTCCTATTCCAGGCCAGTCTACCTCCTCCTCATCTAGATCAATGAAGAAATTAGGCTCATCTTCACCAATAACCTTCTTCTGCCAGGGGGCATGTTGTGAGATCTCAAGGCCACCAGCAGACCCCAGCGGAGGCACTATCCCTATGTCTGTCTTCTCCTTAAAGCTTGCCAGTAGATCCTTCTTTACTTGCCTCCTCTGCTTCCTCTTCTATACCTTCTTATCCACTCACACCTTCCTACCATCAATCTTCTCCACTACCATCATATCCTCAAAGGTCTCTCAGGCCTTCACTCTCTGCTCTACACAGCCCCTTCCAGCTCCCACAATGCTATCAACAGATTCTCCTCCTCCTCCTCAGTCCCCCTCACCCTCGATACCTTACACTCAACTGGGTCCCACTTCAGAGCCCTTGGCCAGTCATTTGCCTTTCCCATTGCCTCTCTTCCTGCTACCCTCAGCCTCACCTCTACATCTTCTATCCTGAACATCATCCTTTCCTACATCTGAAAGCCAATATTGACAACATCCCCATACTCCTTCATCACCTCACTGATCCTGCTCCTTATCTCCTCCACTGACATCATAGGGACCCCCTTGACCACTAAGTGCACCATCCTTGGGTCCCAGCACAAGTATCTCAACATCAGAACCACAATCTCACTCATAGTGATCCTTTTTTCCAGAGCCTCCAACCAGGTGTTCTTCTCCACAAATCCAACCTCAACTTCCTCCAGCCCCTTCAGGAACTTCACTGATGCCACATCTACCAGCTACTTCCCCAGGAGCCCCAAAACCATCTTTGCTATCACTACTAGGCCCCAGAAGCTCACTGTGACTTCAAATTCAGAGATTGACTTCTTGAGCAATGGTACCACCACCAGGTCTGTCACACCATCTGATAGATTATCCCCATATGCTAGCCCCGATCTCTCCTAGCTTTCCATGCTACCATCAGCAGTCCCAGCCACTATGCCAGTCACCCCTCCCCCAGCTCCCACCTTCTCTCCCCCAGAGAGTGCTCCTCCAGTACTTCCTGACTTCTTCTTTTCCTTCTCCACTATCTTCCATCCTTTAGTCTCCTCTCTCTCTCTGCTGTTCTTAACTGCTGCCACAAAGCTCACTGCCCTACTATCTCCAGCCTTCTTGCTTGACTCCTGCCCCCCTCCTGCTCCTCCACCTGTCATCAGCCCAAAGAACCCCAGTCCCAAGCCTATCTCTCTCTTACCATACTGCTATTTAAAGGCAGACCCATTACCCACATCAGTACACTTGCCAGAACCTTGCTTAGTTGCCATTACTTTAAGAGTTTTCTTCAAGAAATGATAAAAGGTATATCAAAAAGTATGTGTGAAAATTCATGTAATGCAAAAGTTATCAGAGAGAGATGTGATCATTTGGTTTATTCATTGATGGCTTAATTATTCAGTAATCAATAGGTGATAGATTAATTATACTTAAAGGATATTCTTGGTGGTGATTACTTGGGTCTTGTAGGCTCAATATGCAGTCTGTAACAGTTGAATGAGAACTTTGGGGTTATGCAGTCAGATCAATTAAACATGGTAGCAATCAAGATCCAAATACAGATGGGTTGATTAATGTGTATGGGAGTGATAATGTGGCAGCAATCTTTGAAGCTTGGTGGTTTAGGCAGATCAATCAATGTGCATGAGATAGCTGTGATCTTTCTGTCTTGAATAAGTGGCTTGTGATGCAGTGGAGAAGATAGCTAGTTCACTTGTATCATATATTTGATTTATTTTGAGAGCAAGTTTCTGGCAGCAGTCTTTTTTGGGTATGCTACTTGAATGTGCAGCAGTCTTGTATCCTTAGCAGATATCCTGGCAGTCAATTTTATTAACTTGGCAACAGCTCTCTTAGCAGCAGCAGTCTTGAATAAGAGTTATCCTTAGTTCTTAGAGTCTTTTCTCAAAGTTCTTATACTCAACTTTCTTTATCTTTTAGAACTTAAGTTGGTTTATCTTATACTAGACTTCTGTATCATTCAGATAAAAGCCAATTGACTGAGGTTTATTCACTATAGTTTGAGGGGAGTATTTATATAGAGTTGTGTGCAGATTTTACTAAGTATATAGCTAGATAATTGGTAATTTTCTACTCTTGAATTAGCATGGATTTGGAAGTCAAGTGACTAACTAGTAGAATAAGGTTAATTCTTTATTTGTGACAAATTTGACTAGTTAAAGTGCAGTCACTGTTTGTGCAACTAACTAACTAGATCAAATTTGACTAATAGAACTGTTACTGTTTAATCTGAAGTTTAGTGTAACTGGGATTATGTCATTCTTTTCCTCATTCAGGGTGTCTGGCCAAATCATTTTCTATAACTTCCACCAGTGAGCTGAGATCAGTTGAGAGTTCTGAGAGTTGAGAGGAGGTGTCTACATGTTTTTCCAAGAGATTATTGAAGTCTTCCTATAAAACAAATGGGTTACTGCTATTTTCTAAGCCTTGGTCTTAAGGAGTGATGTCAGTAGTGATGATGTCATCAGTAGTGATGTCATCATCAATTAAAAGCATAGAGTACTCTTGCTGCTCTTTCTATAGTCTCCAATCTATGAGGTTTTCCTCTACAAAGTAGAAGACATCTATAGGGTTCTGGGGGGTGCAGATTCTCAGAAAGGGGCCTTGAAATAGAGCAATCAAACCACAAATGAATTGGTCTGAATTATCTTATAGGAGGGGGTTTCAAAGGTCTTACACTTCTTCAATCTTAACCAGAATGATAGATTGGGCTTCTTCTGCTACTATTTCTTCTAGGTAGTCCACCTGGCAGCTTGACAGCTCTTGAATATCAGAGGTCTTGACATACTGTAGGTTTGGAATGGCTTAGAGAGTATGTCTGAAGATTTGGTAAATTCTTTTAGCTAATTGCTTCTTATATCTGTTTATATATATGGCATCTATAATTTCTTAGTGGCTAGCTTCTGAGAATCCTTGGCAGAGATAGTGTCCCATCTCATACTCTTGCTACATAAGAAGGCATTCTGTGGCCATTGAGATTCTTGTTTCCATTTCATAGTAATTCAGAGTGTAGTAGTAAGGGTTCCTTATATAGAGATTCAGGCTGGGGATCCTTCTGGTGTATATCCTCATGGCTTTTCTGATATTATTGAATATCTATTCTTGAATAGATAGCCCAGGATGACTTCTTGACCTTGCTGTTTGGCAGGTAATGGCAGGTATTTTTGTTTGTAGTAAGTCTTCTTGGTTGTGGATACTATTGTATCTTTTCTTGATGCTTTCTTTTATATCTTGAAAGTCTTCTCCTTTGGTCTGGGATAGGGTCATCTGGTTTTATATAGTATACTACTGAGGTCATTATAAGTCATTATGAGTTTAGATGAAGATCATCTTATAATCAAGATAAGTTATAAATAAGTTACAACTTATAGCCAGTGGCTTGCAAAGTAACAGCAGTCTCTAGATTCTGATATCACCAGATTCAGAGACATCATCATATCTGCCTCTTGCAAAACTAGAGCTGTCCTCAGCAGTAAGTTACACAGAGATAGCAGTATCTTGATTTCTCCAAAGAACAGATTGTTGGTACATTGGTGGAGACTGGCCATCCTTATATAGAGCAGAGGGCCTATTACTGGACTAACTATCCAGGAGAGGTTTAAATCCAGCTAGTAACTTCATTTTGATATACTTTAGTTCACTAGATATCCTACTGGTTCCAGGGTCCCAAAGTAAACTTCTGATGCTTAAGATACTAGTTATTGCCATATGTTGTCAATAATTCAAGGAAGTCAATACAGGAATTGGACAATATGTTTTATTTCTCTCAAGTAGTAAAGCCTGATGTAGTTACAGTGTATCTTGGTCTTAAGAATAACTCCATCCAGGGTCTTGAGTTGGTAGATGTGGTTTGTGAATACTTAATGTATGAGATAAGGTCCTTCCTATTTCAGTTCAAGCTTGGTACTCCAGTTTTCTTCTATTATGATTTGATAAACCAAGACTTATTATTCAATAAGCAGGGGCTTCAGTCAGCTTTGTGGTCATAATACTTCATTTGTCATTCTTGTGCTTCTATAATAAATTCTTGTACTTACTGGCATACTTTATATAACTGAGCAATCTCCTTGGTAACTCATTTTATCAAATTTGGTTAGACTAGTTCAGCAGAATCCTGAGCTTCTCAGTTATACACTAGGTAGAAGAGAGTCTGTTGAGTAGCAGTTGCCTTTGAGGTGCAGATATTGAACAGAATTGCTGGAAGATAGATGTTCCAGTTTAGTTAATCTCTAGTTCTACTGAGACCTCACTTGATGGTCTGGTTTATTCACTCAGTAAGTTTATTCGCCTATAGGTGATAAGCTATTGTTTGCTGCAGCTTAATCTTGAAGTTGCTTGCAAAGGTCTTCATTGCTTTATTGACAAATTCCTGGCCTTAGTCTGTAATGATTTCCTGAGGAATACCATAGTGACTGAAAATTTCATTATACAGAATTCCAATGATTGTCTGAGCATTAGCAGTCTCAATGGCAAAGACTTCAAGCCATTTCATCAAGTGATCTTCAATGGTAAGGATGTAATATCTTTCTCAGCAGGTTATTAGTAGGGGTCCTATGATATCAATTCCAAGTCTTTGAAAGACTTCAGCTGGTACTGGAATTGGTATTAATGGTGCTTTGTCAGTAGACTTTTGTCAGTATTTCTAGCAAGTATCACATTGTTAAATATATGTTGAAATTTGTTTCCTCATCTTGGGCCACCAGTATCTTTTCTTGATTCTGGCAATGGTAGCTCCAATTCCTCAGTATGCATTCTGATCATGGTTGGTTATAAGTATCTTTGGTATCTCATCTTCTCTTAGAACTTGGATATATTGGTCATTTTCTACTCTCCAAAGTTTGCTGTTGTCTTCTTGAAATTTCTTGAAGTTTCTCTAGATAAACACCTTGTAGGCTAGCTGAATTTCTTTCTTGAAGCTCTCATATTGCAGGCTTTAGGTGAGAGCAAGGTGCAATTCTTAGTTCATTTGGGTGAGCAGAAAGCAGCCTTCTCTTGTGGGAGCTCCTTTCTTTCTTAAGTTCTTGGGATTCTTAACAGAGTATCCATATTGAAGTTCTTGATACCTTTCTTATAGACAATAGTGAACTGGTATTCTTGCAGAGATATGATCTATCTGGCAAAGATTTCTGAGGGCTCTGGTTTCTTGAACAACCATTGTAGGGCTTGATGATCTGTAATTAGGGCAAATCTCTTTCCCAAGAGATAGTGTCTGAAGTGGTCTACTACCCATACTACTGTAAGGTACTCTAATTTGGTAGCTCCATAGTTCACTTGAGTCTCGTTTGTGGCCTTGCTAGCATACTCAATTACATGTTATTTCTTCTGATCTTGCTGGAACAGAATTGATCCAAGTCTAAGGGCAGAGGCATCAGTTACCAGAATGAATGGTTTGTTAAAATTTGACTGCACCAGAACAGGGGCTTCAGTGAGGGCCTTCTTGAGTAGATCAAATGACTTCTGCTAATCTTTCTTCTAGTAGAATAATTGGTCCTTCTTGGAGATATCTTGGAGTGGTACTGTCTTGTCTGAAAATCTTAAGATGAATCTCCAATAATAGGATGCTAACATGAGAAAGGATAGGGTCTCCTTTGCTGAGGTTGAGATTGGGTAGTTCTTGACTTTCTCTACCTTGCAGAGATCAGCATGTATTCCTTGGGCTAAGATAATATATCCCAGATATTCAACTTAGTGTTTTCCAAAGAAATACTTCTTAGCATTGAGTCTGAGTCCTGAGCTTTGAATGGTATCAAATACTTCACAGAGGTTTTATAAGTATTGCTCAAATATCTTAGAGTAGATAATTATATCATCTATATAGACTAGTACATTTTTTCCAATAAGGTCCCAGTAGATATGGTTCATTATTTTTTAGAATGAGGCTAGTACATTGCAGAGTCCAAATGGTATTCAGAGATATTCATACTGTCCTTATCTGGTAATGAAGGCTGTCTTACAGATATCTTTCTTTGCAATGAGTATTACTTAGAATCCTTGAAACTGATCTATGGTAGTCATATACTTGGCTTTCTTGAGGGCATTGAGGAGGTCATCTATTCTTGGCAGTGGGTAGGCATCTTCTGTAGTGACTTTGTTGAGCTTTCTGAAATCTACAACTAATCTCCATCCTTCTTTCTTTGGTACAATGATTGCTAGTGAAGTCCAGGGGCTTGATGAGAGTCTGATAACTCCATTTCATAGCATTTCTTCTATGTATTGTTGTTCAAACTCGATTAGATGATGTAGTGTTTGGTAGGGACACTATCAGATCGAAGATGAGACTCCATCTCTCTCTGGTAACATTCACGTTACACAAATTCCCACACACACTTTTGACACACTTTTCATCGTTTTATTGAGAAAGCTCTTAAGGCGATGGCGACCAAGCAAGGCACGGGCAAGCGTACTGGTGTGGGAGATGGGTCAGCCTTCAAATGGCAGTATGGCAAGGGAGGGATAGGGCTGGGGCCAGGGTACTTTGGACCGTTGACTGGTGGAGGAGTGGGAGGGGGGCAGGAGTCGAGCAAGAG
>RQIL01014688.1:0-10910 GCA_003951145.1 Jimgerdemannia lactiflua | reverse complement strand
GAACTGTATTACCTCTACCAAATAAACAATTGCTACATTTTAGCTACTTTTTCTTTTATCTGTCTCCATTATATATCTTTCTCCGTAACTTTCCCCTCTAACTTTCATCCTGACCTCTCATTCAGTAGTTCGGCTTCTGACCCCCTCACCCCCCTTCTGCTTTATTATAAATAAATTACTGCTTTAAGAATTTCATAAATTTAAAATATGTAACATATTATTTTGTTTCAGAATGAGATAATTGCAATATATAGTTGACATATACACCCAATTTTGATATATTGCAAGAGAGAGATATAGCGAAATGGCCTATACCCCCAATCAGCTATATATTCATCTCACATATTTGCTATACATTAATTAGGTCTCGCGCATTCGCCATACATTGTTCTAGCGAATTTGCTATATATTGTTCAGAGGTGTTTGCTACATACTAAACAATTTAGCTTCTGCCAAATATCTCCGAAAAACTCCTTTCTGTTCTCCTGCATTATGACAACCTCGTTGTCTAAATATTTTTCCTCTGGACGGGCACAGGCATCAGTTTCGAATATGAAAATATGATCTTCAACTCCAGCATTCTCCACTTTCTCATGCTCCTTCCTCACAGTCCTCGATCCCAGTATTTTCGACGACTGACCATCGATCTCTTTTTGGCTCACCATCTCTTGCTTATCCTGGGTAAAGATTGGTGGTTTTGTGAGCACGAGCCCCTCTGTCAAACTGGCGGCTGCATGATTGTGGAAGGCGATGTAGATAGCGAGATCTGGGTAGGTGTGATTTTCGATAACATAAAGAAATTTTTTCCATTTGTCGTTCTTGATTTTGTAAGGCGCATGACTGATAATGAATTTGGGTTTAAATGCGATGTTCCTGTCTGGCTGATCAACTTGTAGCGGGACAAGGTCGGAGAGTTTGCATATGACTTCACCATTTCTAAGGCTTCCTCCTACGAGGGCTTTCCGATAGAGCCCCCATAGACGAAGCATGATCATCTTTGGGGTAAATATTTCGTTTTTATCGAAGGAGAGGGAAAGGTTGCAAAATTCTATGGTCGGGAATGCCCCCGAGAGATGGTGTTGCGCTTGATAAAGAACGATAGTCGGAAGCTTGAGTTTCGTCCCTTTCATGAAAATAAGCCCATCCTTTTCTGTTGTCTGTTAGAAAAATATTAAAGTTAATGACCATCGCTAGGCAAATTTGATAAAAAATAATTTAATTATTCTTACCCCGACTATAAGTCCCCTATCTCCTAACACGGTGAAACGTGTAATGTCCCACTGGAACAAGGAGTATGCTATAAGATCAGGGATGACATCCCTATGCTTTTCGTAGGCGGACTGATAATGCTGGAACTGGCATACGATTGCTATGCTTGTAGCATGGAAGAGCGAGTGGTACATTTCTAGGTCATTTTGCATGGTTTTCAAAAAATGACAGAACCCCTTGTGGTGGAATATTGTCCCAATAACATCGTGACCATTCAAATCAGCCCAGCCGCGAACACCCATCTGAAAAATCATAACCTCCAAAAACCGTCCAACAACGCCAAGACATTTGATGTTATGTTTCAGAAATTTGGAGATCGCGATGCTGATGGTAACAAAGTCAGCATTAAACTAATCATATAGTATTATAACTTCAAAACACAGTAAAAAATTCAAGTTCACCTTTGGGGGTGTTTCTGTTTTAAAAAGATATTACATTGACTTAGTTTCAATACCAATGAGCTGCGAACCGTAACATCAATAATTCTATTGTACCTTTCCTCGGTTGGCAAGGTCGATTATTATCTCCTCAGCATGATTCTCTTTAAGGAGCAGCAGATTTATTTTGTCAGTTTGGATGCTTGAGCCGGATTCTGTGATTGACGTATACAGTTCCAATGCATGTGTTCCTGTCAAAACCAGGAAGACAAAGTACCCTTGTATGAAGGCATCCGCGAGAGACGTGATAATTGTTTTGAGAAAGAGCAATTTTTTCCTTTTAAATATCGAGTTGGTCTCGTCGACGTTGATGATAAACAGCGGGAATGACGGCTTTTCTCCTTTGTCTGGGAAATATTCAAGGATTATATCCAGAACGACCTAAATTTTCACCGAATATCCTCGAAATAAAAGGCAGAATTCCTGATAATACTGGACAGAGCTGTAGAAATCATAGGTTATTAATATAATGAGTTGAAAATCAATGAGTATTGCGAATGAATGAAGGTCAATTATTTAATAAATTACCTTTTCAATTTACCCCTGAAAGCCTCGAAAAGTAACAACTTTGCAAATGCACTCTGATGATCGTTCATGAAGGCGTCGGAGTCAAATGTATCACATGCAACCTGAAGAGATCGGCCAGCGACACAACAGTTGTTTATAGCCGATTGAAATTCCATTGATACCTTTGAAGTATTGGCATCTTGCTTTTCGTAAGCCCGCCGGGCGAACGTCGTCTTGCCAACCCCAGATGTACCAGCAGCCGTACAGAAATGTATTTTCTTCCTGAAGTCAATGACATCGCGTCTCCCCTTAAGAGTAGAAAAAGTGATCAGCATCCCTTAAGGACCAGATGAAAGAAAATGAAATGCAGCATATTAGAAATAGCACGAAACAAAGCAATACGCTTAAGTGGCAAAACATGAAAAAATGAAGGTTTAGGATATACCTTTGGTAGATGCCGGACGGATGGATGGATGCGTATGCCGGAATGAAAGAGCAATAATATTATGAAGAAGAGCATGGCACAAGTCAGAAACGATAGTAAGAGTGAGTGATTAAGAGATGAAGTCGCAGCGTGAAGTTATACCTTGGGTAGGGACTATGGAGAGAGGGAGCAAATGGATGGAACGAATGAGTATTGTGAATATGGAGATGTATGCCGGATTGGTGTGGAAAGTGATTGCATAAATGTGATGAATATATGGACGGACTCTTCCGATAATAGCCAGTGCACGAGCGTGGTGGTATAAACAAATTGAAATGGACAAAAACTGGATGGAAAATAGGGAAACATAAAGGTAATATAATACATACCTTGTGGAACTGCTGATGATGATAAAGAGTAAAATACATTCGAAATGAGGATGGACTCTTCAGATGACAGGAAGTAAATGGGCATGGTGGATGTGAAAACCACATGGAAATCGAGAAATCCACAAACCTGGATTTAAAATAGGCAAACGAAAAAGTAATGTAGATAGTGGTGGAGAGCGAGACAACAGCATTTAAGAAATGGACGCAGGAAAAACAGTGTAGAGAGGTATGATGATAGAGATGGGTGCAGGCCACAAAAGGCAAAGATTGATAGTACGTCAGATAGAGTAAGAGTGAATGGTAAGATGGTAGATAGGGTAATGGACGAAAAATAAGAACTGTGGGCACACGAGATGAAATGTTGAAACGCAAGCGACGCATGATCACAGACAAACACCGCTCCCTGAACATTCCATGCAGATAGTGAAATGAAAGAGCAAGAAGATGTATACCTTGGGCAGCTGCAGAAGGTGATGGAGAACGAGGTGCGGGCGAGACACGAGAAAGAAATGAAAGAGTAAGAGAGTGGTGTGGAAAATGAGTTATTAAGATATATTATTTTATGCTACTGCATGCCAAAAATTCAATGAATACGTCGATGTCAAAGTTAGCATTGAAAAATCAAGGAGAATAGCAAAACGATGCAATGTGGAAACGGAAGCGACATTTGATCGCAGACAAACGCCGCCCGCCCAACATTCGATGCAGATAGCGAAATGAAAGGGCAAAAAGATGTATACCTTGGGGAGTTGCAGACAGTGATGGAGAACGAGGCACGAGCGAGATATGAGAAAGAAAAAAAAAAGAGAGTATGAGAGTGGTTTGGAATGAAAGATCAAAAGTTTTAAGAAATTAATTGGCGTGAGATTGACATTCTGCTCGGAATTTACATACCATTCAATTTTTTGACATAGTTGATAATAACTATCCGCAGTCCTAATGGCACCTTAACCTCTAGACGGTCTAGATAGCTATCCGTCAGCCCCAGAAATGCGAGGCCATTGATATCCTCTTTCAATATAATGTCCAAGGTCTCTCTGTTCAGTAAGGAAAATTTTCTATCAAGATGTTTGACGACCTTTTCTTTCGTCCAAAGTTCGATTTCCTTGATAGAAGGCATTTGCGCAGCTGACGTCAAAGCCTATGTAGCGATGACAGAGCGATGCATTCATGATAAGTGGTTAGAAGAAAGAGCAGATCTAGTTGGACAGCCGAGCGTATGAGAGAAATCTCACCTCGCTCGAACTGGAGGCGGATTCAACATCCATCTGCTCCTCTTTCTGGTTTCCTTTGATTTTCGCTGTCTATTAAGTCACATCAGGGTGGTAAGATATATGGCAAGATGTTATCCAAATTAAAGACAATGCGTCGGAGATATTTAGTGACCTTGATTTCGAGATTGGATGATGTTTGCAAATCGGAAGCCGTTTCCTCGGCTGAGACGTGGTCATTCTTGGATGAATATGAAGCCATGATAATGTTATATATTTGCACGTCAGAACTCCAAATGTATAAATCTTTAGGACAACGAGCAAAGATAATAAGAAGTAATTCTTCACCTTTTGCACTCTTCCCCGCCCTTTTCCCTGCCCTCTTCCCGGCCCTCTTCCCCACGCTGTTACCTGCCCTCCACGGTTGATATCACTTCTGGAAGCTGTCCCTGAGATCGGCGATGTTGTGATATAAGGAAACCAGAGTAAATGATCAGGTGTTGTCTCAAAAGAACGTTCAAAAGTAGGAAGTTCTACTTCCCGATGGTCGCCAGACTCTTTCGCAGATAATTAAAAACGTACTGCAATAAAACTTCTTACGTTGCCAATTCGAATGTTTCCTCGCTTACCTCGTTTGCTTTCGTTTTTGGTCCTTTTTGATGAGGGTTCATTGCTGGACTCATCATGATGTCCTGCGCAAATAGAAGAGAGATATGAGTAGCTGTGTATTAAAGACAAGTTACTGATGTCTTTCTTGGAAAGCTGAGGAGCGTGTTCTATGCGACCAAACAAAAAGCCATCACATTCCCTCAGAGAGACTTGCCGCGATCGTATTCCATTGTGCTCAAACCACTCAGACAGAACCCATGAAATTCTCAGTATCAGTGATACGTATCTGGCACAGGTGATTGCTGGTTGCCTACTGTTGAATACATAAAGAAAATCATAAATTTGAGCTGAGGTTTATCGTAGTTTCGTCGTGCGTTCATTAATACTATTTGAAACACAAGATTCTTGATATAAGAACATGGCACTTTCAATGTAAGTATTAACCGTCAGCGGCCAACTCTTGTTGTCGTTTCGAACTGCTCCTCGTTTCCATTTGATTAACTTCATCTTTGACTACGTTCCTTAGCTGCTTTACAGTGGCTGTCATCGACAGAAGCTTGGATTGTTGGAGGAATTTTGGGCACCCTGGTAGTGGTTGGACATGTTTTAGACATCGTGTTTAACCAGACCAAATGTGGTAAGGTGAAGGATACTTTATGTTGTAACAATGACTTGTCAACTTTTTCAAATTATCTGATGATGTCATCAAATTGCCCCCCCTATTATCTGTAGAGTTGACCAGATATTGTAATGTAGCAGATGCTAAACTTGGCAAGTACATCAGATTTCTTTAACTAGAATTCTTGTCTTCTTGACTCCCAGAGTCAGTAGTTTGTAAGGCCAAATGTGTCAAAGAGGTAATCCCGAAGGTCCTTTATCAGTATACTTGTTCTTTATGCTAACACTTTCAATCTGAGGTTTATTCACTCTAAGATACTGGGATATTTATACAAGTTTACTAACTATGAGGTGGTTGAGTTATGTAGTTAAGCTATGAGTCATTTCGCCACTTGGCAGAATAATCTTCCTACTTGGCAGAATGCTATACTATATCAGGTTTTCAATTTTGCTACTTGGTAGAATAATCTTGCTATTTGGTAGAATCGGGGACTACTAACTATAAGACTATACTAATTTTGGACTGGTTGTGATAAAATGTCTATCTCTTATTCCTTCTATCAGATTTGGCTCTACTGTCACAACTTCCTCCTGAATAGATGGTTTTATCCCTGAAATATCTATTCAAACTCCCAGGCTTCAATGGTCTGAATGGTCTTATACTGGGCAATTTGTTGCATCACCATTTCCCAATGGTATTGCTTAACTTGCTTGAAGTCTGAGGGGGCTATTCCTCTCAGGTGAGCTAATTCTGACTCATCATATTGAAATAACTTATGAATTCTCTTGGCAATAGTGACTTGAGAGAGGAAGAGCTGGCATTCAGTGATTCAATCATCCTTGGTCATGTTCTGGTTCTGGTTGAGTATCTGTCTAAGTTTGAAGTACTCTTGGAATTCTGTACAATGCTGATAGGCCTTGAAGTGTGAGATTCAAGCAAGATGGGTCTGTATAATACTTCTGACACTGTCAAAAGATTCCTCTATAGTTGGAGGCTCTGTGGTATGCCATTATTTCTCAATGGCTCTTTGGGCAGTACTATTGATTTTGAGTGCTGTTGTAGTGCTTCAGTTATTGGTCATAATACTTCTTGAGTCAGTTTCAATGGATGGTAGTGGAGATTATTGTGCCTATGAGTTTTTATAGCCAAAAAATGGTCCCTTTTATATCCTGTAACCAGATAAGATCCTTCCCACTTAGGCTCCAGTTTCTTTGACAAAGAAGCTTCTACCATATTCTGATATAACAGAACTTTTTCTCCTATCTTGATTATCTCTAGGGGCTTGTGAGTCTTTTCCACATTGTTCTATTACAGTGCCTACACCTTGATGATGTAATCTTCTATCTTTTTTCTAATCTGGTGCAATCTCCATATCTCTGTATCCACATGCTTCCAGGTTGCATCATTGTTTGCTAACAAACTTCCACTAGAACATTTTTCTCTGAATAGCATTTCTGTGGTATAAAATGGGTGCTTTGTGATCATATATCCTACAGAGTGGATAATGCTATTGGAAGAAAGTGGTCTCAGTTTCTGTATTCATCACAGATCTTAGCAATGATGTTCTTGAGGGTCTTATCAGTTCATTCTGCCTATCCATTTCCTTGTGGATAATAGGCTATAGTCTTGATGTATTGGATCTTATATTTTTTGTAAAGAATCTCATAGAACTGATTGATGAATTCTATTCCTCTATCAGTGGTAACTTGCTTTGGGGTCTTGAATTGGCAGATGATTTCCCTGTAAAGGAAATCAGCAATTGACTGTGCATTGGCTTCTTTGAGAGGTCAGGCCTCTATCCATTTTGTGAATAGGTCTACAATCACAATGACATATCAGTTACCTGTCAATGTCAGGGGTAGGGGACCAATGACATCTATTGCAATGTGGACAAATAGTATTGGTTCAATGTCTGCTGATCTGGGGGCTTGATTCTGTTGGTCTTGTTTTTGTTTCTGGTATTTGTCACAGGTTCTGACAAATTGCCTGATGTCTTCTTCCATTTCTGGCCACCATATGGTTCTTTTTGCTTTATCAAATGTATTTGTTTCTCTTATATAGTGTAACAAGCCAAGAAAATTGTACCACCTGAATTGAAGATGACATGAACATTAACATAGCATAGTAACCAGCACAGCAACTATTGCTGCAGAAAAACTGTATAAATAACTCAGATAGCTAAATAGGAGAATGATCTGTTCCCTGAGGGAACACTGTCCCCTGAAGGAATACTGTCCTCTGAAAGAACACTCTCTATAAATAAGCATTCTATACTTAGCCAGATAGCAACCAAGGTAGCAACCACAATGTATAAAATACCCCAGAGACAAGAGTGAATAAACCTCAGTCCGAAATTGAAATAAAAAGCAAAAGACAAGTCTGCCTGCCAAAACACACTTAGGAGAAACACCTGCCAAAAGTCCCTTGGTCCTAAAGGAATTGGATTGCAACACTTAGGAGATACGCCTGCTGATGAGCCACTGTTAAAAGGAGATTGTGAGCAACTGGTACCTCATTTCCACTCCAGTCCACTTTCCGATACAAAGAAGTCTGCCATTTTTGGTTCACTTGCCAGATAAGCCAGAAGTCTGCCAATTTAAGTCTGCCGATCTGCCACATACCCCCGATCTGCATTAGTTCAAGTCTGCTATTTTCAAGTAAACTGCCAGTCTAAGTCTGCCACTTAAGGAATAAGCCGCCATTTTCAAGTCTGTATTCAAGTCTACGTTTTGTCTGCTGATCCACCATATTCTGCTAATCCACATTATTGGTCCACATCATTCAAGTCTATACCAATTGATCTGCCTTGACCACTCAATCTGTACCATTCAACCCAATTGCCCATTACATGAGCAACCTGCATCCAGAACCCACACTCTTAAGGAAATCTGCCAGAAAAGGAACCTGATCACCAATTCCCAGAGAGCCACACTTTTAAGGAAATCTGCCAAATTCGCCATATACAGGATCAGTCACATGAATTTATCCATTACTCAAGAAAGAAATCCACTTACAGGAGACTGTCATACAGACCATACCACCCAAGAACTGTATCACCCAAGAACATCGCCAAATTAGGAAATCACACATCTCCAGCTGTTGAATATTATACCACTAAACACCAAGACAAGGAACCTATACATATTATCTGAACATTTTATTGCTTTTGACAAAGTAACTGGGGGCTCAAGCCAATCTACACAGCCACCCAACCTTGTAATTTGCCTCTATTGAGCTGGGCACATTACATTTGAGAGCTTAACTAGAAATATTCTCAAAGGAATTATCGTGACTTTTCAGCTCACAGAACCCAACCTTCAACCTGGAGACCAGGACTCCTGCAACTTTTGATACAGTACCAATCTCAGCTACTACAGAAGAAGAAATTCCAGCCCTACAAAGCATTTGGACAGGAAGAGAAGTAATTATCTCTAGAATTGAACACCACTCTGCATCAGAAGGATCTGACATTGCAGAAGTCAGTACTGTATGAAATCCTCCACCAGTACCACCAGCAGATACACCAACTAGAGATTTTGATGAGCTCATACTGAATGAGGTAGACAACACCAACCTAGACTTTGACAACCTTGTCTGAGACCTCAACAATCACCTTGAAAGATTTCCTCCAAGAATCTTCCCTGATTTACTCAGACCAGTAACCCTGATCCTAAGAGAGCAACCCACAAGACTCCCCAGAATAGTACTGATGTAACATTTTAGCGTAGTTTATTTCTTTTTCTTTGTCTTTCTAGTACTTTCTGTAACCTTCCAGTACCTTCCGAATGATTAGAAATCATCTCTTGGCACTAAGCCACAGCTAGAACATTCTTGTCACTTCCATTCCAGTCTTAGCTAGTCACAGAACTTCATGGAACATTGCAGATCTTTATTTTTCATCATTGCCGAGAACCTTCCTCTTGGCATTTCCATTGATTACTCAGATCCTTCCAGATCCTTCTTTCATATCTTGTATAAATATTCTCTCTGTTCTCTCGAATAAAGCTCAGAATATTTTCTCCCTGAATCCACAAGTCTTCCTGAACTCTTAGTAACTCTTCGAGCTACTTTGAACCTCTAGAATTTAGTCGCTTCCTTATTTAAGAAACCAGAACCATTACACTTGGTAGCAGCAGTTAAGTTACACCTTGCCTAAACAAGAAACCTATCAAGAAAACCCCTCAAGAACTACTTGAACACCATGTCTATGGATGCCAACGACTGGGGCAATACCCCTTACAACTACTATGTCCCACAGAACACACCCAACATTCAGCAAGAAGAAGAGAAGGAACAGCCAATTCCTACTCAGTCATCTGGGACTATAGAAAGCCTGCTGCACACTGCACTGGCCCAAATTTCCCAACTTCAAGAATGCCTAGACAAGAAGGAGGGCAAAGCCCCTACATCTATATCTGCACCCACAATGGTATCTCCGACAGCAGTCACCATCAAGCCTCAGAAGCCTGACACCTTTGATGGCCAAAGAGGAGGACTGTCTACTGATGCTTGGCTTTTTCAATTGGAGCAGTATGGAGAACTGACCAACTTGGATAAAGCAGTACTAGTCCAATTTGCCGCCACACTCCTTCGAGGGAATGCTGCAATCTGGTGGTGAAATCATGTCCAGAATACAAGATTCTCTAGCCGAATCAAGGTCTGGGGTGAATTCTCAGATGCCATTCAAGGCCAATTCAAACCTGTCAACAGCACCAAGGTCGCGCGAGACTGCCTGGCAAATGTCAAACAACTCAAGTCTGTACAAGCATACAATGCACAATTCCTGTCAATTCTTTTGGAGCTATCTCATGTCACTGAAGACGAGAAGGTTGACAAGTACATCTGAGGTCTCAAAGGACAAACCCGAGTTCGTGTTGAACTAGAAGAACCCAAAGACCTAGACACTGCAATGAAAATTTCTGATAGGTTCAATGTCATTACCTATGGCAACCACTTCGAGCAGAAGAGACTGCCATTCAACAACAACCACAGAAGGGAGGAAACCAAAGTCAGAACTGTTGGACCTGCCCCCATGGATCTAGACACTATCGACAAGAAAAAGAAGAGCAAGCTTACACCTGAGGAAAAGGAGCACCCCAAGAAGGCTGGAGCCTGCTTCTTTTGCAGACAGCCTGGCCACATTGCTACAAAATGTCCCAAGAAGACAACGGAACCCAAGAGGATCCTGGTCCTGTCCAAAGACACTCAAGGTCACCAAGTCAAACAAGAAGTTGTACTCAATTTCATACAAGTCAATCCCAAGGCCCAGATTCCTCAAGTATAGTCAGAAGGAGCCATTGATTTAGACCTTCAATCCGTCCAACAAGTCACTATTCCAGCTCATGAAAGAAGGCTCATTCCAACTGGCCTTGCAGTCGAAATACCCAAGGAACATTATGTAAGAATTGTACCAAGATCTGGCCTCAGTGTCAAGTACTCACTGGA
>RQIL01014677.1:0-10911 GCA_003951145.1 Jimgerdemannia lactiflua | reverse complement strand
TTAGTACTATTAATTAAGATATCATTAATCTGATGATATTTATAAATGAAATTTCATTCAACATTATTCAGTATATTCAAATTCCTAGTATTAAGAAGTCTGAAGAATAAGTTGATACTATTCAAGGATATTTTAATTTTAAATAAGAAACTACTTAGACTAATAATAATAAAGGAGGACCTCTTAGCCAATAATATAGATATATATCTTTCTCTACTACCACTTATATTATACAAATTTTTGGTATACTTTTAATATACTTTTCAACTATTTATTGCAAAAAGTAACTAATAATATAGTGAATAGATAAGATTCTAATAGATATACTGAATCTGGAAAAAATATAGTATTTAACTAATAGTATGAAAAGAGAGAGATTGAAATAAGATGAGACTTCTTTGGGTCATTAAGTGGAGGAAAATCAGGAGAAGAGTAGGGAATAAATATAATAGCTAGAGGAGAAGAGTTAGTAAGTTTGTAACTATAGTAAAAAATAGTAGTAGAGCTGAAGATATTAATAGATAGAAGATAGCTGAGAAGAAAAAGGAGAAGAATAAAAGTACTAGTGGTATACTGCCTACTAAAGGGCTAGAAGTAGTGAGATTGACAATTGGAGAGTAATTGCTAATAGCAGTATAATTGAGAATTATGAAAAAAAAATAAAAAATAAAATAAAAAAAATGACTACTAATAGATGCAGAGGCTATGCTGAGAGCTTGAGAATAGTGCATAAGAGAGATCTGTCAGATAGTATAATTAGTACTCCCAAATAAATCGAATCAATTTGAATCAAATCAAATTAAGGGTCATTCAAATTGAATCAAATTGGGGATTTTTCAATTCAAATTGAGTTTGAATCAAATTGAATTCAAATTGAATTGAGGTCTGATTCGAAACCTATTTTAGAAATATAATAACTCGATGAATACACATCCAAATTTAATGATTTTTAGCTTGTTAAATTCCCTTATATAAGAGGAATCTAACAAGCTAAAGATCATTGAATTTGGATGTGTATTTGTCGAGTTATTTAATTTCTAAAAATAGAGTTTGAATCAGACTTCAAATTAAATTGGACATCAATTCAAATTGATTTGAATCGAATTGGGCCTCAATTCGATTTGAAGTTTTCAAATCAAATCGAATTTAGGTCCAATTCAATTCAATTTGATTCATTGGGAGCACTAAGTATAATGGAGCTAATGATAGCACTATTATTCAAGAAGCCAATCTTAGAGTTTATAGTCATAATGAGTTTCTAGAGGCTGGTAATAATAGTAAAGATAGTTTTAAAGATACTTAGGAGGTAGTTGGAGGATGTGGCATCTGTGAAATTTCTGAAGAAGTTAGAAGGGGTAAAAGTTAGTTTTATTGAGAAGAAGTACCTAGTGGATATATAAACTAAAGAGATAATAGTTAATAAGATATAGTATCAATAATAAGATGCTGAGATAGGACTCTAGAGTAGTACACCTAATGGTTAAAGGGGTCTCTACAGTATTGATGAAGAAGATGAGGAGCAGAATTAAAGCAGTGATATAGAAGTATAGAGATGTGGTAGATGTAGAATTCTAGATATAAGAGAAGATAGTATTCAGAATAAGAAATGTAAAAGTGAGACTATGGGTGGCAGAGAAGGAGATAATAGAAAAGACAGAAAACTGGTCTAGAGTTTTAAAGTGGGAGCTATTTGAGTGCAAGGTATTAAGGGTGAAGAAGACTAAAGAGGAGAAAGAGGATCTGCTAATAGTACTCTGGAAACTAGAAGAAGCTGTGAAGCAGAGGATGAAGACTTGGAAAGTCTTTGAGAATGTGATTATAGTAGAGAAGGTAAATAGAAAGAAAGTATATGTAGATAAAAAGATATAAAAGAGGGTATAGAAGAGGCAAATATAAAAAAAACTACTGAAGAGTTACAAAAAGAAGGTTGGAGTGGAGTTAGTATAGTATTCTAAGTATACAAGAGATCTGGAGACCTCACAGTATATTTCTTAGTAGAAGAAGATAATTGGGAAGAATGAGATAGAGTTCTTCATTAATTTGAATAAGAAGAAGAAGACTTAGATTAGCCAGATAGAGGCTTTAGATAGTGAGATGGTACCATGAGCTAAGGGGGAGAATATCATAATAAGGGGTGCTCAGAGTATAAGGTTTGGGGTTCTGAATGCTGGACAGAGAGGTGTAATGATTGGGGTAGAAGAGGAGAGACTAGTTGAAGTTGAGAGAGAGAGCATTGCAGGAGAGAAGAAATGTGAGAAGGTGAGAAGACCCATGACTCTAAATATTATAGGCCACATCAGAAGAGAGATGTGGATACTGAAAATATTCAATGATCTGATAGTGAAAAAACTGGCTGAAGTGGACTTCCAAATCCTTAGAGAAAAGAAGTAAAAGAAAATTCTAGCTGGAGAGAACATAGTAGAGAGACTACTGTCAGAGGTACTAGTGGTCATACTAGAGAAGAAAGAGTATAAGGTAGATGTAAAGAGGGAGGCAGAGTTGAGAGAGGTGACAGAGTGGGTGATCAAGAGATATTGGGTAGAGAAGAATGAAGCTAAACTATAAAAGATAGTCTGTAAGGACTACTAGGAGAAGGCAGAGAAAAAGAATGATATGACCAATAGAGAAATACTGGTAGTATTAGTAGAAAGAGAGAATATAGAAGCTAAGATTGAAGCTAAGTATCTCTTAGATCTGTTGAAAATGAATATTGAGCTAAAATTGTAAATAAACTGAAGAAAGTGTACTCAACTCAATAATATTTCTTATGAATAGTATAACTAATATTTTCTCACTGAATATCAATGAGCTATAGAGTGTGGTATGGTAGCAAAATATTTTTGAATAACTTTAGAAGTTGGAGGTAGATCTCTTTCTATTGTAGGATATATAATATAAGAATGACTTAGATAAGTTAAATTTGACTAAAGAATAGAGAGAAGTAGCAGAATGATATAGAAAGATTGAAATTCTATTATGTAAGAGTAAAAGGAAGCTAAAAGATATTAGAGAGTAGAGAGAGTATCTATTGTGAGAGCTTTGGGAGAGGCTAGGATAGGACACAGTAGTAGTAAGATCTTGTTACTATCTTGCTGTCCAGAGTACAAGATTGGAGTAGCTAAAAGAGTTATTAAATAATAGTATACTGATAGAGACTGAGATTGATATATTGGGTGATAACTTCAATATAGTATAGGATGCTTCAGTAGATTGATCTGATAGGGAGATAGAAGTGGTGGACTATAATAGAAGATTAGATAGGTGAGAGGAGATAGAGAGATTGAGTACTCTGAAGAATGTTGAAAGGACTAGGTAGAGATAGGTGAAGGTCTTTACATACTGGATTAATGAACTAAGAATATAGATTAATTGAGTACTCTCAGCAAATTACTAAGAAGAGAATGTCTAGAGAGATTTGAAAGTAATATGATACCCCTTATTAGACTATTGAAGTATATTGGAATATTAGAAAAGAAGAACTTTGGGGGGAGTGGAGATGGGCCTAGATACTGGCATCTCAACTGCACTCTATTGGAGAAAGAGATATTGTGAAATAAATGAAAAGAGAAAGCAGTATCTCTTATTATTAAGTAGTGTGAGAAGGGGGTTATAGTGAGAGTTTAGTGAGTAAAATTGAAGGATACAGCAAAGATATATTGAAGAGAAGCAGGGAGGATAAAAAATATGATACAATAAAAGAAGAAATTGATAGTATCATGGTACCTAAAGTAGTTATTGCTACAATGGTTAGAGCTGAGAGAGATGAAGAAGGAGAAGAGAGAGAATTGATATACAGCAAGAGTAAAGATAAAGATTGTAGAGCTTAAGAAGGTCTTATGATAGAAGAAGAAGGCTCATATATGGTATAGTAATAAGACTATAGTGGCATGGGCTGGAGGAGAGAAAGAGACTAACTAAGTATCTTTCTCAGCTACTGAGAGTAAGGAAGGTGTAATAGAGATGAGAAGAAATTGTTACAGAGAATAGCCTCCTAATAACTAGAGTCTAGAGTATCCTTAATATACTAAAGGATTGATGGAAAATACTATAGAGTAAGAAAGAGAGAGGTGAGAGGAGTGAGGAGAGTAAGGCCATAGCTAAGTATTTGGAGAAGTGGTGTTCTCTGAGAATAGAGAGTCTAGAGAACTTGGAAAAACTGATTAGAGAGGAGAAAATCTTATATATCTTTATCATTACAAAGTCAGATATAGCTTTAGATAAGGATGAACTGCCCTGGGACTTCTGAAAGAAGATAGTGAAGATAGAAAATATATGCCAAGAGATAAGAGATATGTGTAATAAAGTCATTAAGTCAGATATCTGGCTGGGAGGCCAGGAGTTAAGACTAGTTACATTACTATATAAGGATAAAAAAAGGAGGAAAGACTGGAAAAACTGGAGATTAATCATACTTCTGGATATAGACAGAAAACTGATCATGAAGATACTGGTAGCAAGACTCTAGGTAGTGACACAATAGGTCCTTAGAGAGAAACAAAGGAGATTTATCAGAGGGTAGCTGATTAGAAATAGTATGACTTAGATGTATAGAATTATTGAAGGGGTGAGGACTACTAGTATTAATAGCCAGCTGGTTTTTCTGGACCAAGAGAAAGCATATAATAAAGTATAGTGACTCTGATTGAAGAAGGTCCTAGAGAGGATTGAAATCCTGAAAAGACTGGGAGACTCTATTATTAATCTTCTAGAGAGGAGTCAGATAGTGATTATAATGAATAGATATAGGGATATTTTATTCTTATTAGAGCATTAGAGTATCTCAGAGGGACCCACTGTCATCAATTTTATATATATTATTACTGAAGCTACTGTTAGACTAGATTTGATAGTAGATAGGAGAGCTAATAGTACTAGAAATAAACTAGAAGGTGGGGGCTTTTGTAGATAGTATAGTAATAGGCCTAGACTCCACTACTAATGTGGAAGAACTCAGAAAGGCTGTGGGCTGATATGAATACTGCTCTGAATAGAAGTTAAATTAGTATAAGTATGAGATGATAGTCCTGAAGAATGGTCTAATTAGAGGGAATATTATTGGGACTATTATGCTCTCAAGGAAGATGGTATAATATCTGAAGATATTTCTTTCAATATATGGATCAGTACTGCCTAAAGCATAATAAAAGGCCAGAGTTGCTATCTGGAGAGATACTTTGAAAAGTTAGGGAGGGCAGAATATTTTTCTAGTAGATAGAGTAATAATTCTAAATATTTACTAGATACTAAAGCTATAATATTTGGAATATCACTTGAACTTTCTGGCTTAGGTAGTAAAGAGATTAATAAAGCTAGCAAGAGAGTGAATCTGAGTAGACTGCAGGAGTTAGATTTGATAGGAAGTTCTATTAATATCAGTAAAATAAAGGAGTTTGGAGCTAGTAGACTTTCCAAAATAACTATACTACTTTTGAATCTAGTGGCTATATAACATTTTAGCATAGTTTATTTCTTTTTCTTTGTCTTTCTAGTACTTTCCATAACCTTCCAGTATCTTCCAAATGATTAGAAATCATCTCTTGGCACTAAGCCACAGCTAGAACATTCTTGTCACTTCTGTTCTAGTCTTAGCTAGTCATGGAACTTCATGAAACATTGTAGATCTTTATTTATCATCATTGCTGACAAATCTTTCTCTTGACATTTTCATTGATTTCTCAGATCCTTCTGGATCCTTCTTTCAGATCTTGTATAAATATCCTCTCTGTTCTCTCGAATAAAGCTCAGAATATTTTCTCCCTAAATCTACAAGAACTTCCCAAACTCTTAATAACTCTTTGAGCTATTTTGAGTACTAAGAAACAAGTCGCTTCCTTATTCAAGAAATCAGAACCATTACACTTGGTAGCAGTGGTTAAGTTACACCTTGCCTAAACAAGAAACCTCTCAAGAAACCCCTCAAGAACTACTCAAACACCATGTCCATGGATGTCAATGACTGGGATAATACCCCTTATAACAACTATGTCCCACAGAATACACCCTATACTCAGTAAGAAGAAGAGAAGGAACAGCAAATTCCTACTCAGTCATCTGAGACTCTAGAAAGCCTGCTGCACACTGCACTGGCCCAAATTTCCCAACTTCAAGAACAACTGGACAAGAAGGAGAGCAAAGCTCCTGTACAGTCTACATCTGTACCTACAATGATATCTCCGACCACAGTCACTATCAAGCCTCAGAAGCCTGATATCTTTGATGGCCAAAGAAGAGGACTGTCTACTGATGCCTGGCTTTTCCAATTGGAGCAGTATGGAGAACTGACCAATCTGGATAATGCAGTACTAGCCCAATTTGCCGCCACACTCCTCCGAGGGAATACTGCAATCTGGTGGTGAAACCATGTCCAGAACACAAGATTCTCTGGCCGAATCAAGACCTGGGGTGAATTCTCAGATGCTATTAAGGGCCAATTCAAACCTGTCAACAGTACCAAGGTTGCGCGAGACTGCCTGGCAAACATCAAATAACTCAAGTCTGTGCAAGCATACAATGCACAATTCCTGTCAATTCTTTTGGAGCTGCCTCATGTCACTGAAGATGAGAAGGTTGACAAGTACATCCAAGGTCTCAAAGGACAAACCTGAGTTCATGTTGAACTAGAAGAACC
The DNA here is from genome assembly GCA_003951145.1 of Jimgerdemannia lactiflua. Lineage (NCBI taxonomy): Eukaryota > Fungi > Mucoromycota > Endogonomycetes > Endogonales > Endogonaceae > Jimgerdemannia > Jimgerdemannia lactiflua. Next base: position 4,283 of record RQIL01014677.1, on the reverse strand, counting down.
CAAAGATCTAGACACTGCAATGAAAATTGCTAATAGGTTCGATGTCATTACCTATGGTAACCACTTTGAGCAGAAGAGACCACCATTCAACAACAACCCCAGAAGGGAGGAAACCAAAGTCAGAACTATTGGATCTGCCCCCATGGATCTGGACACAATCGACAAGAACAAGAAGAACAAGCTTACACCCGAGGAAAAGGAGTGCCTCAAGAAGGCTGGAGTCTGCTTCTTTTGCCGACAGCCTGGCCACATTGCCACTAAATGTCCCAAGAAGACTACCGAACCCAAGAGGATCCTGGTCCTGTCCAAAGATACCCAAGGTCACTAAGTCAAACAAGAAGTGGTACTCAATTTCATGTGAGTCAATCCCAAGGCCCAGATTCCTCAAGTACAGTCAGAAGGAGCCATTGATTTAGACATTCAATCTATCCAACAAGTCACTATTCCTGCCCATGAAAGAAGGCTCATTCCAACCAGCCTTGCAGTTGAAATACCCAAGGAACATTATATAAGAATTACACCAAGATCTGGTCTTAGTGTCAAGCACTCACTGGATGTCGGTGCTGGAGTTATTGACTCTAACTTCCGAGGAGAAATGTAAGTCCTACTAGTCAACCACAAGAACCAACCTTATACTGTCAATGAAGGCAACAGAATTGCCTAGCTCATCCTGGAGCAAGCCACTCTACCTGCTGTCAAGGAAGTCACCAAGTTATCTTCAATCAAGCGAGATCAAAAAGGCTTTAGCAGCACTGATCAAGTTGCTAGCATAGCCGAGAACCAAGCCAACTCAATGCTCATCTTCAAAGGTCTAGTCAAAGGTCAAGAACTAGATGTTCTCATAGACAGCAGAGCTGTTGGGAACTTCATCAACAAGAACCTTATTGACAAGCTCAAGATTCTCACTAAGCCAGCTAACAAGAATGGTGGAGTTGTCACTGCTGATGACACCACTCTACCAATTGACACAAATTGCCGCTAAACTTCCCCTCAAGATTCAGAAGTATTGAGAACACCTAGATTTTGAAGTGGCACCTCTAGGAGATCATGACCTGATCTTAGGCAAACCCTGGCTTACATGACACAACTCACACATTGATTGGACTAAGAATGAAGTCACCCTGATTCAAGATGGAGCCAATATTACCATCAAGCCCAACAAGACTCAGACAAGAACCCCAATTGTAACTCTTTCTGCAATCCAGTTCAAAAAGGCCCTCAAGAAAGCTATCTGTATCTTTGTTGTACTGATCTGACCCAAGAAAGAAGACAAGAAGCTATCAATCAGCGAAAGTATCAAGCTACTGCTGAACAAATACAAGGATGTCTTCCCAGAAAAGCTACCTGGTCTACTACCCTCAAGAGACCATGACCATGAAATCAAGCTTGTACCAGATGTGGCCATTTCTAAGAAGAAGATGTACTACATGTCATCACTTGAAATTGAAGCAGTCAAGAAGGAACTCAACGAACTCATTGAGCAAGGAGCCATTCAGCCAAGCAAGTCACCCTTTGGCTCTCCAGTCCTGTTTGTCAAGAAGAAGGATGATACCCTGCAAATATGTATAGACTATCGCGTACTCAACAAGATTACTGTCAAGAATCATTACTCACTGCCTCTCATTGACCAAATCTTTGATACTCTCAAGAATGCCAAACACTTTACCAAGATTGACCTGACCGCTGGGTATCACCAAATTTGCATCAAACCAGAAGACATACCCAAGACTGCCTTTATGATACCATTTGGTCTCTACAAATTTCTAGTCATAGCCTTTGGTCTCACCAATGTGTCAGCAATCTCATGCAGACTGTCTTCAAGGATCAGCTCTATATCTTTGTACTTGTGTATATTGATGACATCCTGATCTTCAGTGGCACTGAAAAAGAACATCTCGAACACCTTAAACAAGTCCTCAAGATCCTCCATAAATATAAGCTTTATGCAAAGCTCAAGAAGTGTAAATTCTTTAAGAATCAAGTCAAATACCTTGGACACATTGTATCAGCCAAAGGAATTCAAGTAGACCCTAGGAAAATATAAGCCATTGAACAGTGGCCTGTACCAGCAAGTCTCACCGAACTTAGGTCCTCCCTTGGTCTGGCTGGATACTACTGCTGATTTGTCAAGAACTTCTCTGGCATAGCAGAATCTTTGACAAACCTCCTGCAAAAACAACCCAACTCTGACCTCTATGTTCCTTATATCTGGGACACCTTCTGTCAACAAGCCTTTCAAGAACTCAAGAACCACCTGACCCATGTATCTGTCCTTAGAAACATAGACCCGAACTTGAAATTCACTATTACTACTGATGTATCCAACTTCGCAATTGATGCAGTCATCTCTCAAGATGAAGATCAAGAATACAGACCCATTGCATTTGAATCAAGAAAATTGTCCCCTATGGAACAAAAGCTAGCCACCCACGAAAAGGAACTCCTGGCAATCATTCATGCCCTCAAGACCTGGCGATACTACCTAGAAGGAGTTGAGTTCGACATGATCACAGATCACAGATCCCTTCAATACATCAACACCCAACCAACTCTCTTCCATCAACAAGCCAAGTGGAGTCAGCTACTTCAGACCTTCACCCCGAACATCATCTACAAGCCCAGCAAAACCCTGGTTATACCAGATGCACTCTCAAGAAGGCCCGACCTTGCCACCATCTTACAAGTCACTGTGGCACCTGAATTCCTTAACCAGATCAAGACCACTTATGAACAAGACTCTCTGGTTCTACAAAAGGACACCAAGGAATTCAAAGAAAAGTACACCCTCAAGAACAACCTCATGTACTATCAAGATAAGATCTATATTCCCACCAACCCCAAACTTCAGTACAAGAATATCATGACTCTCCAATAGCTGGTCACCTTGGAACCAAGAAGACTATCAAGAACATTCAACAAGACTACTACTGGCCCAATATACTCAAGGAAATCAAGGAGTATGTTCAAAGCTGTGACCTGTATCAAAGAAACAAGTTAAGCAATCAAACACCTGCTGGTCTTCTGCAATCATTGCCAATTCTGACCAAGAAGTTCGAGCAAGTCACAATGGACTTCATTGTACAACTCCCATGAACCAAATCAGGCTATGATGCCATTGTCATATTTGTGGACCACCTGACCAAGATCACAATCGCCGAGCCAACCACAACCAATGCCACTGCCCCTGAAATTGCTAGAATCTTCTTCAAGTCTATCTTCTGCCAATATGGACTTCCTTGAGTAATTGTTAGTGACCGCAACTTCAAATTCACAAGTCACTTCTGGCAAGTACTCTTTAAGACTCTTGGAATTCAAATTGCTATATCCACTGCCTTCCACTCTCAAACCAATGGACAGACTAAGCGAATGAACAGAATACTTGAACAAATGCTCAGAAACTATGTGTCTTATGAGCAAGATGATTGGGACCACTACCTGACCTATGCTGAGTTCACCTACAATAATGCAGTCCAATCATCTACTGGTCTTTCCTCTTTTCAGTTATTACACAGCCAAAACCCCGAGACCCCTGCAAGCTTAGTCTCATTCCAGCAATCCAGTTACACACAAGTCCCCACTGCCCAGAACCTTATCAACAAAATGGATTCCCTTCTCAAGATCGCAACCGCAAATCTGCTAAAGGCTCAATAACATCAAGTTAAGTATGCAGATAAGAAATGTTATGATGTCAACTATACTATTGGAGATATGGTTCTACTCAAAGCCAACAACATCAAGGCCCAATCTCAAGTCAACCACCAGTCAGCCAAATTCCAACCCAAGTACCTTGGACCCTTCAAGATCACTGAGCAAGTCTTTACCTACTCCTACTATCTCAGTCTACTAACAACTATGCATATACATGCAGTATTCCATGTGTCACAACTCAAGGCCTGGAACCAGTCACTCCCTTACCCTGGCTGAATTCCAACACCCTCAGCACCAGTTATAGTTCAAGATCATATCAAGTACAAAGTCAAGAAAATCTTAGACAAATAAGTCCAATACCATCACACAGAATACCTAGTCAAGTGGATGGGCTACCCTGAATATGATGCTACCTGGGAACCCACCACCAATCTCAAGAACTCTCAAGACCTCATTTAAGAGTTCGAGCAAAAAGAAACTCATTGACTGTCCATGAGATTCTTCTCTTGAATAGTAGATGACCTACTATACTGATCAGATACATTATGCATCGGGGCACTCTAAGAGATACAGTATCAGAAACAAGACCCATAGAAGAACTCTGTAAATCCTGCAACTAATGAGGTTTTTTTTTT
>RQIL01014666.1:0-20519 GCA_003951145.1 Jimgerdemannia lactiflua | reverse complement strand
AGTATGACTTGCTTAATTAATAAATAATTGTTTCTTTCTCTCTAATTTTACAATAAAGGTTATAATTCCCACTAGTAAAAGTAGATAATAACAAAGATATCTCTTTAATATATACTATACTATATAAAGAAGATCTCAAACTCAGATAGCCCAAGTATACAAAATATGAGTCTGCTAAGTGATACAAATAGAATAAGTACTGGCACCGATATAGTCTTGATAGTTATGAAAATGACTATTCTGATAGTGGCAACAATGGTAAAAAGAATGATTCCCATCTTTGATGGTAAAAACTACACCATATGAGTATACCATATAAAGAATCTCTTAGAGAAATATGGTTTAGAGGACTACTGAAAGCCACAGGTATAAATAATAGGATATAATACTATGAAGGATCACAGAGTACCAAGAGAGATTATATTTACTCTTTTGAATATATAAATGAAACTTGTCATCAATGCTATAATAGTAAATAAAGTCTGGAAGACAACAGAACATCTCTCTCTGGTAACTTTCATGTCACACAAATTTCTACACACACTTTCGATACACTTTTCATAATTTTTTGGAGAAAACTCTTAAGGCGATAGCGACCAAGCAAAATACTGACAAGCATACTGGTATGGGAGGTGGGCCAGCCTTCAAATGGCAGTATGGCAAGGGAAAGATAGGTTTGGGGCTAGGATTCTTTAGACTGCAGATGGGTGGAGGAGCAGAAGGGGGGCAGGAGTCGAGTAAGAAGGCAGGAGATGGTAGAGCAGTGAGCTTTGCAGTGGCTGTCAAGAATGGAGAAGGAGGAGAGGGTGCTGAGGGATGGAAGACAGTGGAGAAGGAGAAGAGAAAGTCTGGAGGTACTGGAGGAGTGCTCTCTGGAGGAGAGAAGATGGGGGCAGGGAGAGGTGTGACTGGTATAGTGGCTGGGACTGCTGATGGGGGTGTGACAGCCAATCTGGAAAAAAATCTAAATGTGATTGCTGATGGTGGCAAGGGGAGCCAGGGGGGATCAGGGCCAGTGTATGGGGACAATCTGTCAGATGGTGTAATAGGTCTGGTGGTGGTACCATTGCTCAAGAAGTCAATCTCGGAATTCCCAGTCATGGTGAGCTTCTGGGGCCTGGTGGTGATGGCAAAGATAGTCTTGGGGCTGCTGGGGAAGTAGCTAGTAGATGTGGCATCAGTGAATTTCCTGAAGGGGCTGGAGGGAGTTGAGGTTGGATTTGTAGAGGAGAAACACCTGGTGGAGGCTCTGTTGAAGAGGATCAAAGTGGTTGAGGTGGTGGTTCTGATGTTGAGGTGCCTGTGCTGGGACTCCAGAATGGTGCACCTAGTGGTCAAGGGGGTCCCTACATTATTAGTAGAGGAGACAAGGGGTAGGGTCAGCGAGGTGATAAAGGAGTATGGGGATGTCATCAATATCAGCTTTCAGATATGGGAGGGGACAATATTCAGGACAAGAGATGTGGAGGTGAGACTGTGGGTGGCTGGAAGAGAGGCGACAGGGAAGGTGAGTAACTGGCTGAGGGCTCTCAAGTGGGACCCAGTTGAGTGCAAGGTATCGTGGGTGAGGGGGACTGAGGAGGAGGAAGAAGATCTACTGATAGCATTGTGGGAGCTGGAAGGGGCTGTGGAGCAGAGGGCAAAGGCCTGGGAGGCCTATATAGATGCAACAGTAGTGGATAAGATTGATGGCAGAAAGGTGCAAGTGGATAAGAAGGCATGGGAAAAGGAGCAGGAGAGGTGAATACAGAAGGATCTACTGGTGAGCTTTAAGGAGAAGACAGGTCCAGGGATGATGTCTCTGCCAGGGTTTACTGGCAGACTTGAGATTTCGCAGCATGCCCCCAGGCAGAAGAAGATTATTGGAGAAGATGAGCCTGGGTTTTTCATTGTTCTGGATGAGAAGGAGAGAGACCAGGTGGGAACAGAGGAGATCTTGATTAGCATAATGGTGCAAGAGACTGAGAGGGAGGATGTGGTGATAAAGTGGACACAGCATGTAAGTTTTGGAGTTCTAGATGCCACACTTGGAGGATTGGTGGTTGGGGTGGAGGGAGAGCTCTCTGGTATAGTTGAGAGAAGTGATGCTGAAGGCAATAGTGGGCCCAAGGAGAGCAAGAGGCCCATGATCCCAGGTATGAATTATATTGTGGGGGCAGGATGGATGCTGGCAACTCTCAATGATCTAGTAGTGGATGAGCTTGCAGAAGTAGATTTCCATGTCCTAGGGGGGGCAGAGTGGCAGAGAATCCTGGTGGGAGAGGTAGTGGTGGACAAACTGTTGATGGAGGTGATGGCAATTTTGTTGGCAGAGGAGGGGTATGAGGTGGATGTAAAGAGGGAAGCCGAGTTGAGGGAGGAGGCAGGACAAGTAGTGGAAGATTGTTGGGTGACAAAGGATGGGGCTGAATTGTAATAGTTAGTCTGTGAGGACTACAGAGAAGAAGCAGAAAAGAAAGATGATGAAGATGCTCAGGAAGTTGCAGCTGCATTGGTACAGAATGAGATTGAGGAGGACAAGGTGGAGGCAGAGTGTCTCTTGGACCTGTCTAGGATGGACATCGAGCTGGAAGTTTAAAGAAACTAGCAAAGCGGCACTATTTACAAACATTTTTTCCTATGAACAATATAACTAATATTTTGTCTTTGAATGTCAATGGGCTGCAGGGTGTGAGGTGATGTTGGAACATGTTTGAATAGCTATAGAGCTTAGAGGTGAATCTTTTTCTACTACAGAATGTGAGATGTGAAGAGAAGGTAGACAGGCTGGATTGGACTAAGGAATGGGGTGGGGTAGCTGAATGGTATGGAAAGGTTGGTATCTTGATATACAGGGGTAAAGGAGAACTGGTGGACATTGGGGGATGGGGGGATCATCTAGTTTGGGAAATGTGGAGGAGGCCAGAGTGGGGTCCATTAGTAGTTGGATCTTATTACTGTCCAGCAGTCCAGGGTGAGAGGGTGGACTGGTTGGAAGGGCTGCTGGAGGAGAGGTCTCTGATGGAAGCTGGGGTGGATATCCTGGGTGGGGATTTCAATATGGTGTGAGATGCTGCTCTGGATTGCTCTGATGAAAGAGCTGAAGTGGTTGGTCACAGTGGTGGGCTGGGCAGGTGGGAGGAGATTGAGAGGCTGAGTACTCTGGGGGATATGGGGAGGGCCAAGTGGGGAGTGGATAAGGTGTTCACACATTGGGTCAATGGACTTGGAACAAAGATCAATTGGGTGCTCTTGGCTGACTGCTGGAGAGAGGATATTTGGCAGGAACTTGGGGTAGTCTGGTGCCCCTGGTCAGACCATTGGGGGGTACTAGGGCAGGGGAACTTTGGGGGTAGTGGGGAGGGGCCTGGACATTGGTGGCTCAATTGTGCTCTACTGGTGGATGGGGACCTATGGGAGAGATGAGAGGGGGAGATGGTGTCTTGCATGACTAGATGGAGGAAGGAGGGGGCTCCAGTGGGGCTTTGGTGGGTGAAGCTGAAGGAAGTGATGAGGATGTACTGGAGTGAGGCTGGGAAGCAGTGAGGAAGACTTCAGTGGAAGAAGGGAATGTGGGCATCCCATCAGATGGAGCAGCTATTATGGCAGTGATTGGAGTTGAAGCGGTATGCAAGAGAGGAGAAGGAGGAGGACTGGTGGGTAGCATGAGTGAGGATGGAGATTGAGGAGCTAAAGGAAGTCTGGAGGATGGAGGAAGAGAGCTGTATGCAGGGCATAGTGGCAAGGCTTAGGTGGCAGGGGCTAGAGGAAGGAGAGAGGTCATCCAAGTATTTCTCTAGGTTGCTGAGGGCAAGGAGAGTGAAGCAGGGGTGGGAGGGGATTATTGGAGGATGGCTGCTTGGTGAATGAGATTCAGGGGATCTTGGGGGAGCTTAAGAGTCACTGGGGGAAGTTGTGGAGTGAGGAGGAGGGAGGAGCAGACAGTGAGGCCATTGCGAAATGCTTGGAGGACTAGTGCCCCCCAGAGGTGGAGGGGCTTGGGGAACTGATGAGACCAGTGAGAGAGAAGGAGATTCTGCAGGTACTGGTGACTACTAAGTCAGGGACCACTCCTGGAGAGGATGGGCTGCTATGGGACTTCTGGAAGAAGATGGTGAAGGTGGAAGAGATGCATCAGGAGATGAGAGATATGTATGATGAGGTGATGGAGACCGAGTCTTGACTAGGTGGTCAGAAGTTGGGGTTGGTGGCACTTCTATACAAGGAAAAGGGGCAGAGGGAGGACTAGAAGAATTGGCGACCAATCATGCTTCTAGATATAGACAGAAAGTAGGTCACAAAGGTGTTGGTGGCAAGACTGTAAGTAGTGGCACAGCAGGTCCTAGGAGAGGAGCAGTGAGGCTTTATTGGGGGACAGTTGATTAGGGATGGCACAGCTTGGGTACATGGGGTTATTGAAGAGGTGAGGGCTGATGGGGTAGATGGCAGGCTGGTTTTCTTGGACCAGGAGAAAGCTTATGATAGAGTGAGGCAAGTCTGGCTGAGGAGGGTCCCGGAGAGGATTGGGATACCTGAGGAGCTGGAGAGCATGATTGTCCACCTTTTGGAGGATAGTTGGGCAGCAATCATGGTGAATGGACACAGGGGAGTGGCTTTCCCCCTTGGGTGAGAGGTGACCCCCTGTCACCCATTCTATATACTTTGTCCTTGGAACCATTGTTAGATAGAGTCAGGAGGAGAGTTGAAGGACTCACTGTGCTGGGTGTGAACTGGAAAGTGGGAGCCTTTGCAGATGATATGGTGGTGGGTCTGGGTACTATTGCAGATGTGGCAGAGCTTAAGGAGGCTGTAGGATGATATGAACAGTGCTCTGAGCAGAAGCTAACCTGGCACATATGTGAAACAATGGTCTTGGGCAATGGCTTGGTTAGAGGGGACATTATTGGAACAATTGTCCCCCTGGGGGAGGCAGTGCAGTACCTGGGGATCTTTCTCTTGGTATATGGGTTGGCCCTGCCTAAGGCCTGGTGGGAGGCCAAGATGGGAGTGTGAGGAGATGAGCTGAGGAGCTAGGGAGGGCGACATATCTCTCTGACTGGTAGGGTAACTATTCTGAATGTTTACTGGATACCAAAGCTGTGGTATTTGGCATACCATTTGGACTTTCCAGCATAGGTGATCAAGAGGCTGCTGAAGCTGGTAAGAGAGTGGGTCTGGGCAGGTCACTGAAGTCAGATTAAGTGAGAGGTCTTGGCGATGCCAGTGGAGAGGGGGGGCCTGGGTCTGGTAGATTTCCTGAAGCGACTGCATTGCCTTCATGTCTGGTGGTTGAAGAGAGCAGTGATGCTGAAAGGAGGAAGATGGGTCCCACTGATGCAGAAGGTGTGGGAGGCGAGGTTTGCCCCCTGTGGGTCTTCTGGAGATCTCTTGATGTTGGTGGAGGGGGGAGGAAGTAGGAGACTCCAGTATAGGGGATTCTGGTTGGGGGTGGCCAAGGGGGCACATAGAATTGGTGTTAGGTTGGAGGGCCATATTGCAGCAGAGGAGCAGGGTGAAGGAGGGTGGCAGTGGCATAGACTACTGCTGGGCAGGGTGCCAGCATTGGACTTTGATTTGGGGAATAGAGTGGAAAGTCAGGGTGGTATAGAGCAGAACCTTTAGCCAGAAGGATGGCAGCGAGTGTGAATCAGAGAGGAGTGGGACTGGAGAGAACTGTGGACCTGGGGTAAGAAGACTAAGAAGTGACTACCCCCCAAGTTTTGGGTGGTGTGGTGGAGGGTGCTAAGGTGGAATGTGATGTTGAACTTTAGGTCAGGTCATCTGGTTCTGGGAGGGGCCTTTGAGTGTGAGGAGTGTCAAGGAGTAGGGCAGGAGGGAGGGGTGGTGCAGACCCCTGAACATTGGCTTGGAGAGTGCAAGATACTGGATGGGTTCTGGGAAGTGGTGGGAGGTAGACTGGGTGGGTGCTACAGGAGTCATGAGGTTGGTTGCTCAGAGGTATTAAAGAAAAGAATGCTGGGGGGTATAGGTGATGAATGGCTCACACTGGGGTGGGCTTTGGCAGTATGGGTGGGGCTTGCAGGCTACTGGCAGACAGTGTTTGAGGAGGGTAGACTGATGTCAAAGGAGGAGAAGGTGGCAAGGTGGGAGGGATTACTAGTTGATCTGCTGTCAGGGTGGCAGAAAGGGTGGGGCCCACAGGGGGGTCGCTGTCGGAAACTGGTGGAGACCATTTGTGATAAAAGTGAGAAAAGGGTATAAGTTGCGGGTGGGGAAGTTGTGTTTGCAAGGATAGGAGTAGGGAGACAGGTGATGGAGGGAGTGGGATAGGGTAGGACTGGGAAGAGGCTACTGGTGTAGTATGAGGACATCTTCAATGTCATAGATAGTTAATAAATGGGGCTGCAGCCTATAGAAAATAAAAATAAAAATAAAAATAAAGTCTGAAAGATTCTATATAATCACTACTAACAAGTATCTACATCAAACAAATTCTACTTAAAAGTACAACTGTTCAATCTTTGAAAGAAGTCTAAGAAGAGTATCTGGAACTATACCAATCATATTGACAATTGATCTCTCTCTGATAAATTTCACATTACACTAAATTCCCATATACTTTTTGACATACTTTTTCATTGTTTATCAAAGAAAGCTCTTTAAGGTAATGGTAACTAAGCAAGGCTCTGGTTGGCATACTGGTATGGGGGGTGTCCAGCAGTCAAATAATAGTATGGCAAGGGATGAATGGATATAGGGTCAGGGTTCTTTGGACTATTAATAAGAAAGAGTACTAGTGGGAGACAGGGGTCTAGCAAGAAGGTAGAAAGTGATGGAGTAGCAAGCTTTATGGCAGTGGTCAAGAATAGTAGAAAAGAGGATGGTATAAATGGCTGGAAGATTGCTGAGAAAGAGAAGAAGTCTAGGAGTGCTGGAGGAGTACTGCTTGGGGGGGGGAAGCTGGAGAGAGTGTGACTGTAGTAGAGGCTAGAACTGCTGATGGTGGTGTGATGGCCAATCTGGAAAAAAATCCAGTTGTAACTACTAATAACCATAAGGAGAACCAGGTGGGACCAGGAGTGGTGCACAAGAGAGATCTGTCCAATAATGTTATGGGTCTGGTAGTATTCCCATTACTCAAGAAGTCAATCTTCAAATTTGCAGTCACTATGAGCTTCAGGGGGCTGGTAGTGACAGCAAGAATAGTTCTGGAATGCTGAGAAGCAGTTTGGAGATGTGGTGTCTATGAAGTTCTTGAAAGGGTTAGAAGGGGTCAAAGTTGGATTTGTGGAAGAAAAGCACCTGGTGGATACACTGTTGAAAGGAGTTACAGTGTGCCTAGTCACTGTTCTGATGATGAGGTGTCTGCACTGAGACCCCAGGGTAGTGTACTTGGTGATTAAAGGGATGCCTATGGTGATAATGAAGGAGATGAGGGGTAGAATTGAGGCAGTGATACTAGAATATAGAAATGTAGTTGATATTGGATTTCAGATATAAAAAAAGATAACATTTAGAATAGATAATGTAGAAATGAGACTGAGGGTGGCAGAGAAGGAGGTAACTGAGAAGGCAGGAGATTGGTCAAGAGTATTGAAGTGAAAGCTATTTGAGTATAAGATATCAAGGGTGAAGGAGATAGATAAGGAAGAGGAGGATCTGCTGATGACACTCTGAGAGCTAGAGAGGGTGGTAGAGCAGAGAGCAAAGGCTTGAGAGGTCTTTGAAGATTTGACTATAGTGGAGGAGGTAGATAGCAGAAAGGTGAGGATGGACAAAAAGGCATAGGAGAGAGTGCAGGAGAGATATATGTAGAAAGAGCTTCTGGAGAGCTATAAGGAGCAGCTGGGGGGACATAAAAAGAGTTGGCTGGGACTGTAGAGGGTCTGGCATCCTCACAGAATGCCCTTAGGCTCAAGAGAATAGTTGGAAAGAATGAGCTGGAATTCTTTATAGACCTTAATGATGATGAGAAGAAGAGAGCCCAGCTGTTAGAGCTTTCAGACAGTGGGGGGGAGTAGAGTGTTGAAGAGGTGGATATGGTAATACATAGAGCTCAGAATGTTCAATTTGGTATATTGGATACTGGGTGAGGGGATATAGTAGTGGGGGTTGAAGAGGAGGAGTTAATTGATATCAAAGAGGAGAATGAGGAGGGGGGCTCTGAGAATGGTAGTTAAGTGGAGCTGGAGATGCCTAGGACCCCTGGGGGAGAGAGTGTGGGAGGGGAGATATGGCTGCTGAAGACTCTTAGAGATTTGGTGGCTGATGAATTGGCAGAGATTGACTTTTGATTCTTGGATGAGACAGTGTAGAAGAGGCATTTGTAGAGAGTAGAGGTGGTAGGCAAACTGCAGTCAGAGGTACTGGCAGTTATATTGGAGGAGAAGAGGTATGAGGTGGATGTAACAAGGGAGGCAAAGTTGTAAAGGATGGCAGATCAGCTTGTAGATGATTGTTAGATGTTAAGGAATAGGCTGAAAGTTTGAAAGAGTCTGTGAGGATTTTAGAAAGAGGATAGAGGAGATGCTTGATGAATCTAATAGAGTAGTACTTGTAGCATTGGAGGTGAAGGAGAAAGAGAAAGTGGAGGTTGAAGCTGAATATCTTATGGATTTGTTGAGAATAAATATTAAGCTGGAATTGTGAAAAGGATAGGAGGAAAATGAAAACCATATCAAACATTTTACTTATAAATAGTATTACCAATATTTTCTCTTTAAATGTCAATAGGCTGTGGGGTTCTATATAGTGTCAAAATATCTTTGGATGGCTTAAGGACTTGGAGGCAGACCTTTTTTTGCTACAGGATATGTAATGTAAGGATATCTTAAATAAGTAGAATTGGATTAAGAAATAGAGAGAGATGGCTGAGTGGCATGGAAAGGTTGGGATCTGGATCTGAAAAGAAAAAGGAGAGCTGAAGAATATTGAGGGTTGGAGAGAATATCTAGTGTAGGGATCATAAACAAGGCCCTATAGTAGTTGAGTCATGCTATTGTCCAGTAGTTAGGGGTGTGAGGGTGTAATGGCTGGAGAGACTACTGGAGAGTGGTGTCTTAGTAGGGGTAGGGGTGGATCTGCTGGGTGGTGACTTTAATATGGTATGGGATATAAAAGTGGATCAGTCTGATAGAGGGTCTGAGGTGGCTGGCCAAAGTAGAGAGCTGGATAGATGAGAGGAGATAGACAGACTTTGGATGCTAGGTGATGCTGGCAGAGTAAAGTAAAGTGAAGCTAAGGTATTCACACATTGGATAGATGAACTAGGTGATAAGAATTGACTGGGTACTCTCAGCAAACTGCTGAGGAGAAGATGTCTGACAGTCTCTGGATGTGGTGTGGTATCTCTGATCAGACCATTGGGGCATCATAGAGCAAGGGAACTTTGGCAGAATAGGGATAGACCTAAACATTGGAGGCTCAACTGTGCTCTATTAGAGGATAAGGAGCTGTGGGATAAATTGAGCAAGGATACTGCTTCTCTAATTATTCAGTGACATTGGAAGGAGATGTTAGTAGGGGTCAGGTGGTGGAAGTTGAAGAATGCAGTAAGGCTATATTGAGGAGAGATAGAGAAAGAGAAGAGTAGGATTCAAAGAAGAAAGAGACTGTTGGCATCTAAGTAACTTAAATATTTACTGATGCAGCTGGTGAGTTTGAAGGTAGGAGAGGGGAGTGGAGGGGAGAGAGATGAGAACTAGAGGGTAGAGAGAATGAGAATAGAGATTGTAGAGTTGAAGAGAGTTTTATAATAGAAAAAGGAGGTAAATATTTATGAGATGGCAGCAAGACTTTGGTGACAGGAATTGAAGAGGAGAGAGAGGCCAACTAAGTATCTGTCTAAGCTGCTATATATATAGAGAGTGCAGCAGCAGTGAGAAGAGATCAATGAATTCACAGCCATCTCTCTCTGGTAACTTTCATGTTACACAAATTCCACACACACTTTTTGACACACTTTTCATCATTTTTTGGAGAAGACTCTTAAGGCAATGGTGACCAAGCAAGGTTCTGGCAAGCATACTGGTGTGGGGGATGAGCCGGCCTTCAAATGGCAGTACGGCAAGGGAGGGATAGGGCTGGGGCTGGGGTTTTTTGGACCGTCGACAGGTGGAGGAGTTGGAGGGGGGCAGGAGTCGAGCAAGAGGGCTGGAGGTGGGGGCACAGTGAGCTTTGCAGCAGCTGTTAAGGGTGGAGGAGGAGGAGGAGGGGTGGAGGAATGGAAGATAGTTGGGAAGGGAAAGGGGAAGTCAGGAAGTGCTGGAGGTGCGCTCTCTGGAGGAGGAAAGGTGGGGGCTGGGGGAGGTGTGACTGGCATAGTAGGTGGGACTGCTGATGGTAGTGTGATGGCTAATCTGGAAAAAAATCCAGATGTGACAGCTGAAGGCGACAAGGGGAGCCAGGGGGGATCAGGGCTGGTGCACAAGAGCAATCTCTCAGATGGTATAATGGGTCTGGTGGTGGTACCGTTACTCAAGAAGTCGATCTCTGAATTCACAGTCATGGTGAGCTTCCGGGGCCTGGCAGTGACGGCAAAGATGGTGTTGGGGCTCCTGGGGAAGCAGCTGGTGGATGTAGCATCAGTAAAGTTCCTGAAAGGACTGGAAGGAGTTGAGATTGGATTTGTTGAGGAGAAATATCTGGTGGAGGCACTGGCAAAGGAGATCAATGTGGGCGAGGTGGCGGTGCCGATGTCTAGGTGCTTGTGCTGGGACCTGAGGGTGGTGCACCTGGTGGTCAAGGGGGTCCCTACAGTGTCAGTGGAGGAGACTAGGAGCAGGGTCAGTGAGGTGATGAAGAAGTATGGAGATGTGATGGATATCGGCTTTCAGATGTGGGAGGGGACGTCATTCAGGACAGAAGATGTGGAGGTGAGACTGAGGATGGCGGGAAGAGAGGCAACAGGGAAAGCAGGTGACTGGCCAAGAGCCATGAAGTGGGGCCCGGTCGAGTGCAAGGTGTCAAGGGTAAGGGGGACTGAGGAGGAGGAAGAGGACCTATTGACAGCCTTGTGGGAGCTGGAAGGGGCTGTGGAGCAGAGAGCTAAGGCCTGGGAGCCCTTTGAGGATGTGACAGTAGTAGAGGAGATAAATGGCAGGAAGGTGTGAGTGGACAAGAAGGCATGGGAGAGGGAGCAGGAGAGGCGGGTGCAGAGAGATCTATTGGCGAGCCTTAAGGAGAAGTCAGGTACAGGGATGGTGCCCCCACCGGGGTTCACTGGTGGTCCTGGGGGGCTTGAGGCTTCCCAGCATGCCCCTTGGCAAAGGAAGATTATTGGCAAGGATGAACCAGAGTTCTTCATTGACTTGGATGAGGAGGAGGGGGACCAGCCAGGAACAGGAGTATCCTCACATGGTGCCCTGGGGCAAGAGACTGAAAGAGAGGATGTGGTGATGAAGGGGACACAGCAAGTGAGTTTTGGTGTCCTGGATGTCGCACTTGGAGGGCTGGTGGTGGGGGTGGAGGGAATACCCCCCAGTGGAGTTGAGAGTAAGGTCGCTGAAGCTGATGGTGGGCATAAGGAATACAAGAGGCCCATGACCCCTGGTGTTGGGTGTATTGGGGGAGCAGGATGGCTGCTTGCCACTCTCAATGACCTGGCAGCAGACAAACTTGCAGAGGTAGACTTTCGGGTTCTGGGGGGGGCGGAGTGGCAGAGGATTCTGGCAGAAGAGGGGGTGGTGGACAAACTGCTGACAGAGGTGATGGCAATCTTGTTGGTAGAGGAGGGGTATGAGGTAGATGCGAAGAGGGAGGCTGAGTTGAGAGAGGAGGCTGGATGTGTGGTGGAAGACTGTTGGGTGTCTAAGGATGGAGCAGATCTGTGGAAGTCAGTCTGTGAGGACTACAGGGAAGAGACAGAGGAGAAAGATGATGAGGATGCTCAAGGGATCATGGCTGCACTGACAAGGAAGGAGATTGAGGAGGAAGAGGTAGAGGTGGAGCACCTCTTGGACTTATCTAGGATGGATATCGAGCTGGATGTTTGAGTTGGCTGGGAGAGCAGAAATTTCTACAAACATTTTTCCTATGAACAGTACAACTAACATTTTGTCTTTGAATGTCAATGGGCTGTAGGGGGCAAGGCACTGTCGGAATATATTTGAATGGCTATATGGATTGGAGGCAGACCTTTTTCTATTACAGGATGTGCAGTGTGAAGAGGAGGTGGACAGGTTGAATTGGACTAGAGAGTGGGGTGGAGTGGCTGAATGGCGTAGAAGTGTTGGAATTTTGATACAGTGGGGTAGAGGGGAATTGGTGGACATTGGGGGGTGGGGTGACCATATAGTCTGGGGAGTGTGGAGGAGGCCAGGGTGGGGCCCAATAGTGGTTGGATCATGCTATTGTCCAGCGGTCCAGAGTGAAAGGGTGGACTGGTTGGAAGGGCTACTGGAGGAGGGGTCCCTGATGGAGGCAGGGGTGGATATCCTGGAGGGGGACTTCAATATGGTGTGAGATAATGCACTGGATAGGTCTGATGAAGGAGCTGGGGTGGTCGGTCGCAGTGGCAGGCTGGGCAGGTGGGAGGAGATTGAGAGACTAAGCACATTGAGTGATGTGGCAAGGACCAAGTGGGGAATGGATAAGGTCTTCACACACTGGGTTGATGGGCTGGGAACAAGGATTGACTGGGTGCTATCAGCTGACTGCTGGGGTGCTGATGTTTGGCAGGAACTTGGAGTAGTCTGGTGCCCCTGGTCGGATCATTGGGGGGTGCTAGGGCAGGGGAAGTTTGGGGGTAGTGGAGAAGGGCCTGGACATTGGCGGCTCAATTGTGCTTTACTAAGAGATGGCGAATTGTGAGAGAAATGAGAGGGAGAAGTGGTGGCTACATGGCTAGATGGAAGGAGGAGGGGGCTCCAGTGGGGCTCCAGTGGGTGAAGCTGAAGGAGGCAGCGAGGATGTACTGGAGTGAGGTGGGGAAGCAGAGGGGAAGGCTTCAGCAGATGAAGGGGAAGTGGGTGTCCCATCGGATGGAGCAGCTCCTATGGCAGTGGTCAGAGCTGAAGGGGCATAGGAGAGAGGAGGAGGAGGAGGATTGGCAGGAGGCATGAGTGAGGATGGAGATTGAGGAGCTAAAAGGAGTCTGGAGGATGGAGGAGGAGAGCTGAGTACAGGGCATAGTGGCGAGGCTCAGGTGGCAGGGGCTGGAGAAAGGAGAGAGGCCGACCAAGTATCTCTCTCGGTTGCTTAGGGCAAGGAGAGTGAGACAGAGGTGGGAGGGGATCATCGGAGAGAATGGCTGCCTGGTGACAGGGGTCCAGGGGATCCTTGGGGAGCTTAAGGGTCGCTGGGGGAAGTTGTGGAGTGAGGAAGAGGGAGGAGCAGATGGTGAGGCCATTGCCGAATGCCTAAGGAACTGGTGCCCCCCAGAGGTGGAGGGGTTTGGGGAACTGTCAAGGCCTGTGAGAGAGGAGGAGATTCTGCAGGTTCTGGCAGCTACTAAGTCAGGGACTGCCCCTGGGAAGGATGGGCTGCCATGGGACTTCTGGAAGAAAATGGTGAAGGTGGAGGAGGTGCGACAGGAAATGAGAGATATGTGTGATGAGGTGATTGAGTCTGGAACTTGGATAGGTAGCCAGAAGTTGGGGTTGGTGGCACTCTTATACAAGGATAAGGGGCAGAGGGAGGACTGGAAGAATTGGCGGCCAATCATGCTCCTGGATATGGACAGAAAGTTGGTCACGAAGGTGCTGATGGCAAGGCTGCAGGTGGTGGCACAACAGATCTTGGGGGAGGAGCAGCAAGGCTTTGTGGGGGGAAGGTTGATTAGAGATGGCACAGCATGGGTGCATGGAGTTATTGAGGGGGCACGAGCTGCGGGAGTGGATGGCAGGTTGGTTTTCTTGGACCAGGAGAAAGCCTATGATAGGGTGAGATGAGTCTGGTTGCGGAAGATGCTGGAGAGAATTGGGATCCCTGAGCTGCTGGGAAATGCAATTGTCCGCCTTCTGGAGGAGAGTCAGGCAGCAATTATGGTGAATGGTCACAGGGGAGTGGCCTTTCCTCTTGGGCCGGGGGTTCCCCAAGGAGACCCCCTGTCCCCCATTCTGTATGCTCTGTCACTGGAGCCTTTGTTGAATAGAGTCAGGAGGAGAGTTGAAGAGCTGACAGTACTAGGAGTGAACTGGAAAGTGGGGGCTTTTGCTGATGATATGGTGGTGGGCTTGGGCACTGTTGCAGAAGTCGTGGAGCTTAAGGAGGCTGTAGGATGGTATGAGCAGTGCTCTGGGCAGAAGCTGAACTGGCATAAGTGTGAAACAATGGTCCTGGGGAATGGGCTGGTGGGAGGGGACATCATTGGAACAATTGTCCCCCCTGGGGAGGCAGTGAGATACTTGGGGATTTTTCTCTTGGTGTATGGATCAGTCCTACCCAAAGCATGGTGGGAGGCCAGGGTGGGGTTGTGGGGAGGGGTACTGGGGAGCTGGGGAGGGCAACACATCTCTCTGGCTGGCAGTATGTTGAGATTACAGGTTACAACTCGATATAGCGCACTCAATATAGATAATTTGTGGCGCAGTGGTGTTGGGGTGACATCATCAACAAATGTGTAAAAGCGTGTTACTTGAGTGATCAATAAATACCTCTCTCTTTTCTTTTCCTCTCTTCTATTTCTCTAAAAGTTCACAACAAAGGTTATGAGCCCCGGTTAGCAGATAATACACACCTCTTTAGTATACACTACACTACAATTTATGAAGATGTCAAACCCAGGAAGCCCAAGCTCAAGTACTGTGGCACTAAACCCGGCAAGTAACACAAGCAGAATGGGTACCGGCATGGGTACCACAGTCCCTCCGGTGGCGGCTATGATGACAAGAAGGACAATTCCTGTCTTCGACGGTAAGGATTATGCCATATGGGCATACCATATGAGGAACCTCTTGGAGGAATGTGGTCTAGAGAACTATTGGAAGCCACAGGCGCAAATAACGAGATATGACCCAGCGAAGGATTGCAAGGCATTGAGGGAGATCACGTTCACTCTATCGAATGAGCAAATGAAACTTGTTATGAATGCTAAGACAGCGAATGAAGCCTGGGAGATCCTATGCGATCATCATCAACAAGCATCCGCGTCCAACAGATTCCACCTGAAGGGACAATTATTTACTCTGTGGATGAAGCCCAAGGAGAGCATCCAAGAATATGTCAACCACATCAACGATCTGATGAATCAGGTGAACTTGCTTTCTATGCCAGCGGACCTCATCAGGGAGGAAGACAAGGTCCTGGCTCTTATACGAGGCCTCCCAGATGCGTATAATGTGGTTGTATCCACTATGCAGGAATCCGATAAGCTTTCAGACTATAAGTACATCATCACGAGTCTATTAAATGATGAATGGAGGCAGAACAACGGCGCAAATGAAGACTACAATGAGAAAGCATTCTATGGCATGCGTGGTCAAGGCAAAGAAAAGCCAAGTAAAGGACAAGGTCAATGAGACAGTCAACACACCAAGTTTGGCGGTAAGTGCTTCTACTGTGATAAGCCTGGACATCATGTCCAAGACTGCAATCTAAAGAAGAAAGAAAAGAGAGACCGATGTGGTCAGGCAAACATCATGGACACCAACAATCAGAGCGGCAACGGGATGTTTTTCACAGAGGCGGAGAGCTGCCAACATACAAATGTAAGCACAAGTGCTAATGTGTGCAGCGAAGAAGTTTGGCTCATTATTTCCAGCACAACACAACATATGATGGTGCACTATGAATGGTTCTCTATATACGAGAAGTTCGAGCATCCTGTACCTATCAAACTAGGCAATAACAATGTGATCTATGCTCAGGGTAAAGGAAATGTTGGAATACACCTGCAAGGAAAGGTCAAAGAACTCTCAGGCACCTTTGCGGATATACTATACACTCCAGATATAGGCAAAAATCTCTTCTTAATAGGACGAATGATGGCCCAAGGAGACAAAGGAGTAAACATATGCCCAAATAGAGTAACGGTAATCGATCTAAAGAACAATAAGGAATTAATATATGCATTGAAAAGAGGAAATCTTTATGCAATCGACAGCATGCGGAACGGTACATCGGTACACTCTGCAATGACAAACAACACCTGGCATATATGGCACAAACAGTTAGGACACATTGGCCAGACAAGCTTAGAACAGATGATGAGGAATAGCTTGGTGAAAGGATTACCGAACTGTACATCTCTGAACTTCTTTTGCGATGACTGCGTGGCGAATAAGGCTTCTCGGAAGTCTTTTCAGGAATGGACAAAATGAGTGAGCGGCATACTCGATCTTATACATACGGACATCTGTGGTCCCATGCGTACATCATCACATTCCGGGAAGAAGTATTTTATTACTTTCATCAACGACTACACTCATAAGGCCCATGTATACTTCCTCTCAGCAAAGAGCGAAGCATTCAAGAAATTCAAAGAATTCAAGGTGAGCATAGAGAACGATACGAAATGTCAGATAGGGATACTATACTCGGATAACGGGACAGAATACATAAATAAGTCCTTTAAACAATTCTTAAAAAAGCATGGAATATGACATACTAGAACAGCTTCCTATACTCTGTAACAAAACGGTGTGGCAGAATGGTTCAATCGAACGATCGTTGAGATGGCCTGAATGATGATGAATGCAACTGGTTTGTCACAATCCTTCCAGGCCGAAGCATTGAACATGGTGGTGTACATACATAATCAATGCATTTCTCGATCCTTAAGCAAAGAAAGTGATGTACAGTCTAAGGATGATAACCTTATACCTGAAGAACTGTGGAGTGGATCCAAGCCCGACGTCTCGCACTTACGGACATTCGGAAGTGAGGCTTACGTATTGGATAAAGGTGGAAATAGAGGAAAATTCGAGCCTAAAGTGGATAAGCATATATTCCTTGGATACAACGGATCAGCGTATAGGTTGTGAAACACACAAAAGTGCAGTATAGTTATCTCTCACAATGTTCAGTTCAAAGAGAAAGCAAAGGAAATTTGCGTGGAAATTCCTATACCCGTAACCAATCCAATGGTGAGTGGAACCACACCAACGGCGAATGGAACTATGCCAATGGTGAGCGTGAAAACTACACCAATGATTCTGGCAACAATGGTACAACCTATGTCAACGAGATCAATGATGCAAGTATCTACGAGACCCCCTGAACCGAGAATTACAGAGATTTCAGATAACGAAGAGGATATCTCTCCGAAGGGCAAGAAAAAGCGCAAGTCTGGGATAGACAACGAAGTCCAAGCAGATCTGGGAAGTTACTGGGACCAACCCAAGTCATCTTGTCGCAAACAACATCGCGTGAACTACGCCTGCGAATGCGCTTACATAGCAATGACCAGTGAGCTGGTACACTATGACGAAGCCATTCATTCGAACGATAAAAAGGAGTGGAAAAAGGCTATGGATGAGGAATATAATTCACTCATCAAGAACGACATGTGGGACTTGGTCCCTCTTCCGGAAAATCGGCAAGCCATAGGATCCTGATGGGTGTATAAAATCAAGTGCAATAGCAATGGTAGCATAGAGCAATACAAGGCCCAATTTATGGCAAAGGAGTATTTACAAGACTTTGGGGTCGACTATGATGAGACCTTTTCCCTGGTATTTCGCTTAGAATACTTCTTGTGATCGGAGCCAAGTACAACTACGAGACACATCAAATGGATGTTAAGATGGCCTTTCTAAATGGAGATGTAGATACCAAACTATACATTCTTCAACCACAAGGATACGAACTCTACAACAACGAGAAAGAGTTAGTATGCAGACTACGCAAAGGCCTCTATGGTATAAAACAGGCGGCGAGGCTATGGATTTGAAAGATTGACAATTATTTCATAGAAGAGAACAGGTTCAAATGATGCGAGGCAGACCAATGCATATACACTCGTTATACATCCTCAGGAATGGTGTACCTGGGAATTTGGGTCGATGATATCATTCTGGTCAGAACGACAAATGAGATTAATGAAGTAAAGGCGGCACTATGCAAGAAGTTCAAAATGACAGATTTGGGTTACATGTCTTTCCTTTTGGGGATATCCATCATGTGTGACAGGAGCATGCGTACTATACACCTAAGCCAAGAAGCCTACATTCAGACAATACTCGAGCGGTTCAGCATGAGCGAGTGTAAGCCAGTCAGAACACCGATGGAGATGTCTGTGAGATTAAAGAAGTCTGATACACCTGATGATAACGATATTCCCTATCGACAAGCAGTAGGATCCCTTATGTATCTGATGCTTGGGACGAGACCCGACCTATCATATGCAATCAACAAAGTGGCGCAATACACATCATGCTATGACAACTCGCATTGGACGGCAATCAAGCACATATTCAGATACATTAAAGGCACAAAGAGCTATATGCTCAATCTGGGTGATAAAGGAGTAAGCGGGAGTACCATTATGGTAAGCCTTTCCGGCGTGTGTGATTCTGATTGGGCTGGGGACTTGGATAACAGAAGGTCTACGACAGGATACTTCTTCTATCTCGATGATGGTGGAGCCATTTCATGGCAAACTCGTAAGCAATCATCAGTGGCGACGTCGTCTATGCAAGCAGAATATCAAGCATTATCAACAGCGACAAAGGAGGTCATCTGGCTTCGTGAACTACTAAAGGATCTGAGATTCACTCAAGGATCTATGACTATATGACAGGACAACCAATCCACCATTGCTTTGGCAAAGAACTCTATACATCATGCAAGGACCAAGTATATCGATATACAGCACCATTACATATGAGAGTGCATTGAAAACAAAGCTATATGCCTGCTATACATCCCTACAGAGCAAATGGTGTCAGATTCGCTGACAAAGGCCCTTCCAAAGGTAAAGTTCGATTTTTGCATGCAAGGAATGGGTATAATGACGAGCGACAAGCAGATAACGGCGAATGACAGGTAAAAATAAATATTATGGTGAAACGATGGGTAGAATAAATATTATGGTGAAATGACAGGTAGAATGAGTGTTACGGCAAATATTTGTGATGGAAACCTATAACATTGCTCAGGATTTCCATTTTTTACTACTTTGCTTACCTATTTTTATGCTTATAAGCAGGGAATTTTGACCTTTTTCGGTCATCTAGATAGCATCCCATTGGTAATGTTTTGTTTTGCTTAGCTGTAGCTGGAGATTGATCAGTTTTATTTGCATTTACATTCTTTATCTCGTTGAGTGGGAGTGTTGAGATTACAGGTTACAACTCGATATAGCGCACTCGATATAGATAATTTGTAGCACAGTGGCATTGGGGTGACATCATCAATAAATGTGTAAAAGTGCATTACTTGAGTGATCAATAAATACCTCTCTCTTTTCTTTTCCTCTCTCCTATTCCTCCAAAAGTTCACAACACAGAGTGAATATTCTAAATGTTTACTGGATGCCGAAGTTGTGGTATTTGGCATACCATCTGGACTTTCCAGCCTGGGTGGTCAAGAGGCTGCAGAAGCTGGCGAGAGAGTGGATTTGGGCTGGCCACTGAAGTCAGATTAAGTGGAAAGTTTTGGCGACGCCAGTAGAGAGGGGGGCCCTGGGACTGGTGGACTTTCCAAAGCATCTGCACTGCTTAAGGGCCTGGTGGTTGAAGAGAGCAGCAGTGCTGAAAGGGGGTGGGTGGGTCCCCCTGATGCAGAAGGTGTGGGAGGCAAGGTTTGCCCCCCAAGGGTCTTCTGGGGACCTTACAACATTGGTAGAGGGGGGAGGAAGTAGTAGACTCCGGTATAGGGGGTTCTGGTGGGGGGTGGCTGAGGGAGCGCATAGAATTGGGGTTAGGTGGGAGTGCCATGTGGCGGTGGAGCAGCAGGGGGGAGGAGGATGGCAGTGGCATAGACTGCTACTGGGTGGAGTACCGGCAATAGACTTTGACCTTGGGAATGGAGTGGAGAGTCAGGGGGGTACAGGGCAGGATCTTTGGCCAGAAGGGTGGCAGCAAGTAGGTATTGGAGAGGAGTGGGACTGGAGTGGACTGTGGACCTGGGGTAAGAAGATGAAGAAGTGGTTACCGCCCAAGTTCTGGGTGGTGTCGTGGAGGGTGCTAAGGCGGAATGTGATGCTGAACTTCAGGTCAGGGCATCTAGTCCCAGGAGGGGAGTTCGAGTGTGAGGAGTATCGAGGGGTAGGGCAGGAGGGAGGGGTGGTGCAGACCTCAGATCACTGGCTTGGAGAGTGCGAGGTGCTGGATAGGTTTTGGGAGGCAGTCGGGAGTAGATTGAGTGGGTGCTACAGGAGTCAGGGGAATGACCGTTGGGAGGTGTTGAAGAAGAGAATGATGGGGGGGATTGGAGATGAGTGGCTCACACTGAGTTGGGCATTGGCGATATGGGTAGGACTTGTAGGCCACTGGCAGGCGGTGTTTGAGGAAGGCAGGCAGATGTCAAAGGAGGAAAAGATGGTGAGATGGAAGAGTTTGCTAGTGGACTTGATGTCAGGGTGGCAGAAAGGGTGGGGCTCACAAGGGGGGCACCATCAGAGATTAGTGGAGACAATATGTGACAGAAGTGAGGGGAGGATACGAGTTGAGGGTGGGGAAGTGGTGTTTGTGAGGGTA